>OW387024.1:37301302-37572450 GCA_936439885.1 Nowickia ferox | reverse complement strand
GTGAAATAAATTTTGTGGATAGTTCTCTTAGTCTTAGTGGAGTTTTTTTTCATATACATATTAAACAAACAAAAAATCATAAAAAATATTCGTAATACATAATAACCGTAATACATACATATTAACTTTGATAAATAAGCAAAGCAAATATTGCTGATATTATTTTTACATAGCAAGAAACAAAAAACAAAAACAAACAAAAACCGCAAACAAAGTGCCCTTGAGGAATACTCTACATGAGTACCTCAAAAACAAAAAATTGTGAAGTGAGTTCAAACGGCAGAAATGCATATTTTACTGTGAGTTCTGAAGCTCTCAATGTTAACAATAAAAATAAAAAATCTGATGATAGTCTTTTTCTAACGGCAAAGCCACTTTTTCGTCAGCGATCAACTTCGCTTTGTCCAATGCCAACTAGTGATTCGTTAACATTACAGTTGCCTAGTACATCTTCATTTAAGTCAGCGATATCATCCCCTTCGGGCTCGTGTTCATCACTTAACAAAGTTATCACTACAGATAACAGCAGTTCAAAACCCAAAGTCCAAGTCGGTATGGACAGATATATAACCGTGGTAAAGCGTGGCCGAAGCCCAAAATCTTCTAAAATTTCATCTGCTCCAAAAATGTCTAGGGGTAACAGCGCGTCCTCTATTAATCGTCTAAATCGTTTTTCAATATTGCAAGACAATAACGAGAAGCCCGCTGCATCATCGCAAAAGTCTTTTAAGCCACCACCTATCTATCTGAGAGAAAAAAATTCTAACGCGCTTCTAAAAAAACTGCTGTCGGCCATTGGTGAAAATACTTTCCACATCATTCCAATTAAACGAGGTAATATTGATGAAACTAAAATCCAAATTTATGATAAAAAAAATTTTCGAAAAATTGTTAGCGAATTTGAAAAAAACAAAACAAATTTGTACACTTACCAACTTAAGAGTGCTAAAGGCCTACAGATAGTATTAAAGGGCATAGATTCATATGTTGACCCCGAAGAAGTAAAATGTGCACTTCTTGGAAAAGGATTTAAGGCTAAAAATGTTACCAATATAATTAACAGAGAAAAGGTCCCACAACCCCTATTTCGGGTTGAATTGGAGCCGAATGACATGCAGTTGAAAAAAATTAAACGCATCCTATTTATAATGTAAAGTTTCTATTACACCGAAAAATCACAGTTGAAGAGCCACGTAAGCGTTCAGGTCCCGTACAGTGCCATAATTGCCAAGAATATGGCCACACAAAATCCTATTGCAATTTACCTACAGTTTGTGTTATCTGCGGTGAATTGCATGGTACTGCTAGCTGTACTAAGCCAAAAGAACAAGCAGAAAAAAAATGTAGTAATTGTGGAGGCAAGTAGTAGGGAACTGGGGATTCGGGCGCCGATTAAAATTGTTAAATTGTGGCTGAAATTGTGAAATTGTGGGCTGAAATTGTTAAATTGTGGCTGAAATTGTTAAATTTTGGGCTAAAATTGTTAAATTGTGGCTGAAATTGTTAAATTTTGGCTGAAATTTTAAAATTCTTGGAAATTTGTGAAATTTGATACCTACGTGTGTGTGTCCGTCCGTCCGTCTGTGTTTTTTGTTTACATTAGGAGTTTTTTGTTTATATTAACTTTTTTTTTATTTATATTAAGTATATGTATGTATGTATGACCGTGGGAACTTGTGCGTGGAATATTTTGGGGGAATACATTAAGGGGGTTTATAGCTTTAAGATTTTTATATTTGTATGATTTTTCCTAATGCCGACGGGAAAACATCTTTATTTTTTCTAATGCCGACGGGAAAGTTATGATTGTTGTTAGACTGTGGAAATTTGTTGATGTCCGTGATTTGGGCAGGTGAGGTTTTTGTAACATGTAACCGTGGGAATTTGCGGGTGTATCTTTAAGGCAGCCTGTGTTTGGTGGGGGCGGGTGTTGTTGTAATATGTATCCGTGGGAATTTGTGTGCGGAATATTTTGTAGGAATACATTAAGGGGTTTATAGGTTTGAGGCTTTTATATGTGTATGATTTCCTGATGCCAACGGGAAAACATGTTTATTTTTTTCAAATGCCGACGGGAAAACATGTTTATTTTTTCGAATGCCGACGGGAAAACATGTTTATTTTTTTCAAATGCCGACGGGAAAATCATGGAAATGATTTTTCCTAATGCCGACGGAAAATTTGTGGGTGTGTCTAGCTGTAGGATTTGAAGTCTGGCTATGATTCTTGGAGGACGAGGTGTGTCTAGCTGTAGGAATTGAAGTCTGGCGGTGCTTGGTGGAGGGCGGGGTGTGTCTAGATTGTGAGACCTTAAGGCTGACCGTGATTTGGGTAGGTGAGGGTGTTTTGTAATATGTAACCGTGGGAATTCGGTGACGTATATGCTTGTTGGAATTTAAGCCAAGCTGTGCTTGGTGGGGGGCGGGATGTATTTGAGGTAGATCGACTGGTGGAGGGTGGGGAGTTGTTGTAATATGTATCCGTGGGAATCTGTGTACATGTATGTATGTATGTCTGTAAGAGTTTAAGGCTGTCTGTGATTTATGAAAGGCAAGGTGAGAGTTTTCATGTAATACGTATCCGTGGGAATCTGTGTATATGTATGTTCGTAGGAGTTTAAGGCTGATTGTGATTTGAGGTGGAGGAGGGTCTTGTTGTGATAGATAGATAGAATGTGCCTATGTGTGTATGTGTATGTATGTATGTATATGTAGCAGTTTAAGTCTATCCTTGATTTGAGGTAGGCGGGGGAGGTGTTATTGTAATATGTATCTATAGGAATTTGGGAGTTTATATGTTTGTAGAAATTTTTGTGCATGTATGTCAGTAGAAGTTTAAGGCTGATCGTGATTTGGATTGTGAGATTGATAGATTGTATGTTACCTTGAGAATTTGTGTATGTATATCTGTAGAAAATTTAAGGCTTATCGTGATTTATGTGGGGCGAAGTGTTCATTAAATATATCATGATTAATGAGTGGTGAGGTGAAGGTGTTCATGTATATGTATACGTATTTGTGTGTATGTATGTCTATATGAGTTTAAGACTGATCGTGATTTAGGTTGTGAGATTGATAGATTGTATGTTACCTTGAGATTTTGTGTATGTATATCTGTAAGAACTTTAGGCTGACTGTGATTTGTGAGGGGAGGGGCGTTGTTGAAATAGGTGTAATTTTTCGTAGATGAATTTTAGTATGTGTGTGTGTATGTGATTTTCTCACCATAATATTTATATGTACGTAAAAATAAATTGTTTCTCATATGAACATTTTTTGCTAGAAAATATTATCATATATCTGAACTCCCTAATCCTAGTATGTTTTTCATATTGGAGGATGAGATTGCTTTATATTTTATCAAGCTTAAATTTATCCAATGTTAAAGTCTGTCGGTCAGAAATTTGTTTATAGTTGTATAAATATTAATTTCAGATTTTGCAAAATTCTTGCGTACGATCGTGGTGATTTTGTGTGTGTGTATGTGTGTATGCGCGATAGAGTTTGACTGTTCTGTGATAAGTTTGTTTATTTAAGTACATTTGTCTTCTTCGACTTTCGTCTTCAAGCATTAATAGCTTGGAGAACGGTTTGTATGTTTTCATGATGTAGATATGTAAGTGTGATTGTTAAAATCCAATAAATACTTGAGCATGGGTAAGAAATTTGATAATATGTGTACATATGTACATATGGATCTACAAATTGATTTTATGTATGTATGTATGTACATACAAATAAGTCTGGGGCTGCCTGTTTAAATACATTTTTTTTGTCATGTGATGTTGTTGCTGTTGTAAATATTCGCCTGATCTTCTGTGTATAGATGTGAAATATCTCGATAGTTTTTTTATTTGAAATTAAAAAAACGTTCTTTTAATTTTTAGATGTATTTACTTAAAAGTTTGTGAAGAGTTTCTGTTTTAAGTAAAATTTAATTCCTCTCTAGTTGTAGTAACTATAGTATAAATATTTAATATATTTTATTTCCATTTGTTTAAAGTTGATGGAGCCTATATAGTCAACGTTAGAAATTTTTCGGTGTAAAATTTTTTCCAACTATCATCTTTTTTCTTCACCTTTTTCATATATTTTAGAACATCTTGCATTGGCTTTAAAAAATGATAAACGCTTTGAAATGAAACTGATCCAGCAGTCCAGCTTTTTTTAACCACTTTGCTTTTCTTTCCTTTTTTATTGATAAACATTTAAAATCAAATGGTGGTTTTATAATGAAATTGTTATACTCATTATTGTTAAAAACATCCGCTACTTCTTTTTGTAATGAAAATCATTCGAAACCTTACTCGTCTATTAAAACCATTTTTTTTTTCATTCATATTACTTAATTTATAAGACTTTCTATTATTCGATCATCAGTAAACATGCAGTAGCTGAGGTCCTTGCTTACTGTTTCATATTAAATTTCTATATCAATTAGGCCGCTATTGAATAAAAGGAACTTTTATCGTAAACTTTAGTGCATTTGGAAGCGCTTGAGATTCTTTCATATAATAGCTTTGTTGGAATCTTAGATACGACTACATATAATATAGAATTGCATAACGTTTATTTTTAATTTTTATGTTAAGATCATTATCATTTGGATATGTACTTTTAAATTAGTTAAATCATAATGAGGAAACTTGTTTTCTTCTTGAATAGCGATCAACAGAAAACGAAATCGTTTTCTTACAATTTAGGTCTGGCCTCTCAAAGGTTCCTCTAGTATATAAGATGACTTTCTATGTCAACATATCTCTCTACTCTTTGTCAGCGTTAAGGGGCAATTAAATGTTAAAATTTTAACTCCTCAAATTGTGTTACTTCATACTGATAATATGTTTTCATTAATAAGGTATATGTTTATATTATGAAGGTTACTCGCCTATGGCTTTTATTTGATGTTCTAGATGATTTTTTTTCTCGTTTTATTAAAGTTCAGCGTATTGTGCATATATTTCTGATATTTTTAAGCGCGCTTTATTTACCTGTCAGACAAAGTGTACGTATCAGTTGATCACTCAGTCTCTCTTTTTAATAATTTTTTTCTTTTAATGTGTCACTACTATTTTTTCAGATTTTACTACTTGAAAAAGAGAATATTTATGTAATTTTTAAATGTATTCATATATGCATATAGGTAAATATATGTATATATGTATAGAGAAATTACTTTATCTACAAAGAAATACATGTTTAATAATCAACTATTCTAGAAAATCGATCTCAAATAACGCAGTTACCTCCACCATCAATTCACCGTCGGTGTTTTTATAGTGTCAGAAACATTAGAATATCTATGTTTGAGTGAATTTTTACATCGAGTTTTTCTACATGAGGTTTGCTGGTTGACCTCCTTGAAGTTATTGTTGACGTAGGCTGGGTTGTATCACATTCAGATGTAATCATTTCCTACTTAAAAAAGGTCCTCATTACTATCAACTATATCTGTATACATTTCATTCATGAGTTGGGTTGATCCAGATACAATTGCTGTCTACAGATTAATGATTAGAAACAAGTTTCTCATCACCTACTAACATATTTATATATTTTGCTAGCATGCATGCCTTAGCATGCTTCTATCGATAGTGACGCGAGAGTCCGACATGTAGTGGTGTTTCAATTAAAAATCTATATTATTAGATTTTACGATTTCGCTCTTTTTATTCTTTTACAAAGTAGATACATATTTATGTATTTCATTTAGCACAGTCATAAAATTTCTATGCTTACAAAATTGTGTGACATTCTTTTAAATTTGCATGCTTAGGCATGCTTTCAATATTTTTTCTGTAAATTTATTTGATACTCATACAGATACAGATATAAAGTAAGATCTGCTTACATTGCATTTTACAATTTATGTATGCTTCAGCATGATTCAAGTTGAAGTCCATATTTATTCAGTAAGTTTGTTTGATACTAATTCATACACATATACATTCTTAAAGATTGAAATCTAAGTCCAATTTATGTAGTTTATCTATATTTTCTAAAGATTTGATAGCTATAGAAATTAATAGAGTAAAGATCTATTATAATAGCCCATGGGCATATTTTAAAATTTCGCTTGCTAGAGCTTTCGAAATGGAAAATGTACAATTTTCACTATAAAAAGTGATAATATTAGGTGTTACTGAATAATACACTGTGTTGTAATTTATTTTGAACACTTAAGTTTTCACAATATTTCATACAGGCCAACAAGTTTAGAGAATTTCCAGTATATTAAGTTAATTATCTTTCTTAAGACCTATCATTCCTTCAAAAATACAAACCAAACTAGATTTTTCCTGTTTAATTTTATTTTTTACTTTCATTAAATTTCAACATTTTGTTCATCTTCAAATTATTATATTTAGCAGCTTTTTCTCATTTGTTGAGTTAACTTTAATCGGAAACATTTAAATAGTGAGATGAACTTTTATATTGTATACGAGTACATTAAGTAATTCTTTGTATATTTCATTTATATGAACCATCATCACATAATTCCTTTGGATGATCTATTAAATCATTCTACTATTGATGTTTTCATATTAAGTAATGTTTAATATTCTACATATGCATGCATTTTCCAGTGTCTATTAAAAAATTCTTTACAATCATCCATTTGTAAGCTTTTTGGTACTCATAACATTTCAAAAATATTTTCCACAGCCTAGGTTTTTTCGAATGCAACTTTTATTTTCAACGGTATTGACCATAGAAACTTTGTGAATGAATCATTTACAGTCTACAATAATCAATAATTTCTATTTTCTGTAGAATAGTTTCCCATTTCACCTAAATCAGCTCCATAAAAGATCAACTATTCCTTTCATTACATATCTACAATGCACAAACAATTTTCGAGATTTATTATAGAGTTCGTCTACTAAATTTCTTTTTAAAGACATTGAGTTATTTTAAAGATTTTTTGGAGAGTGTTGTGATCTACTTGATGCACTTTCAGCTATTTATACTACTTGATGCACTTTCAGCTATTTATACTATCATGTAGCTCATTTTCCAATCTATAAATTTTATCGTTCAGCTGTTCAATTTGTTTTTTCAAAAGATGATTTGATTTTTAGTATGTATTTTATCAATTTTATAACTATCTTCTATCTCTAATTGTATTTCACGTTGTACTCCATCAATTTGCATTTTAATATATTCTTGAATTATATTAATTCCTTAAGCTATATTATTAATTTGTCCTATAGTTTATCGTTTGGAGTTTCCAGAAACAATTTACTGATAACATCATTCTCTGTCAGTGAATGATGATGATGATTAATAGAAATTATATATTTTATATAGTTTTCAAAATCAAATTTCTCATAGTATTTCCATGTTTTATTATCAATCATTAAAGAAAATAAAGCTACTATTAGGGCCTATATTTGACCATCAACTTGTATTTTATCTTCATTTAGTTTTAGGTTACTATCACCAAACTTTCATTCATTATTCAAATCTTGATGTGGGCCATAGTTTGTATCTAATTCAATTCTTCCTTCCAAGACTGATAAATGAGTATAAGTGTCTTCAGAATTAGAAGTCTATGAGTAAAAATCATCTTCATCATCCTTATCATCATTCTCAGTATTAGCATCATTAAATAAGATGATGATATCATCAAATATTGTTCATTCTGAAAGTTTCTTTGGTGTACTTGTCTCTATATTGACTGATGGCTTTAAACTTGTATTATTTTCAGCTTCTATCTTGATTTTACTTTCTTCTTTCTTGCGAATTCTTTCAATATTTCTAGAACTATTTATGAATTCTTTGACAGGTTCTGTTATAGGTTTAAATGTATCTTTTATTGCTCACATGTATCTATTTCACCAGTTTTTATACTACGAAGCTTTTTCTTCAAGACATTTCTTGTCAACACCAACTGTTTTAAAATTTTCTCATCCATGTTTAATAATAGTAAATAACAGGTATCAGCTATTAGATCAGTTATCAGCTATCAGATCAGGTTATCAGGTAACTGGTCTGGTTTTCAGATCAGCTTATCAGGACCTGGTCTGTTTTTCAGATCAGCTTATCATGACCTGGTCTGGTTTTCAGATCAGCTTATCAGAACCTGATCTGGTATTCAGATCAGCTTAATAGGACCTGGTCTGGTTTTCAGATCAGCTTATCAGGACCTGGTCTGTTTTTCAGATCAGCTTATCAGGACCTGGTCTGGTTTTCAGATCAGCTTTTCAGGACCTGGTCTAGTTTTCAGATCAGCTTAATAGGACCTGGTCTGGTTTTCAGATCAGCTTATCAGGACCTGGTCTGGTTTTCAGATCAGCTTTTCAGGACCTGGTCTGGTTTTCAGATCAGCTTATCAGGACCTGGTATGGTTTTCAGATCAGCTTATCAGGACCTGGTATGGTTTTCAGATCAGCTTATCTGATTCAGATTGGGTTATCAGTTTACAAGTAGCTGCCCATTTATAACATTTAGATGAATGTAGTTTAAGGTCAGATGAAAAACGAAAAAGTAAACTTTTATGTAGTCAAATTCTCTTTTTTTCTATAACGATCATCGTTCAATTCAATATCGTTGCTTATAATCAAAATCCATATTTATCCTTAAAACATGCTTTATATTTGTCTCATCTTACTTAAAAATTATAATTACATTATGATTATCTAGTATCAAATCTTTGGTGATTCTGGTATAAGTTTGACATCAGCAGAATGCATCAACATTCTTATCTTACTCCATACAAAAATATGTTTCTCACATCTAACATCGTTAAATATCATATCGGAATTACTTTTAGCTTTGTTAGGAGAAATAACAGATTCAGTATCTGTAAATGTGTATTATCCCATTGCTTTAATTAATGAAATTATGTAATTTCTTTAAGTATCCATATTTGGGTTGATAGAGAGATTTTGAGTATTAATATGTAGATGTTTTAAAATTTTAGTTCATTAAGACTTTTTAGCAAGCCAATCATATCATATTATTTTTTATTTAATTTTTTTTTACAATTTGACAGACCAACTATTTTTGCGCAAATAAAATTTGATAGAGGGGGAACTATGACTTATTTTTGAACTAACGTTTGATGAATCATCAAAATTTTGTACCGTACTATTTTTAGGTTGTTTTGACTATGAGTATGCACCAATATTTATGAAATGTGTTTCATAAATATTGTCTCTTATATAGGAAAAATAAAATAATACAGCTATACGACACCAGAAAATATTTTCTGGTATCGTATAGCTATATTATTTTATTTTTTCTATATAAGAGATAATGGTCCCTACTCATAGTCAAAACAAAGTATATTTTAAGAGTTTAAAACCAGTATTATCATAAAAAATACTGATTTTAAACTCTTACAGTCTTATTTATAAAAATTATTAAGACTTTATAAAGGTTTTATTAAACAAATTTTCATAAAAAAATTTTCTAAAAAAGCCTTTATAAAGTCTTAATAATTTTTATAAATAAGGCTGTTAAAATATACTTTGTTTCACTAACCACATTTGTGTAACTAATTGCATTTCATAAATATTGACGTATACTCATAATCAAAACAAATGATAGTTTTATGTTGTTTTGAATGTGAGTATACATCATTATCTCTTATTAAATAAATAAAATAATGCAGCTACACGATTTCAGAAAATATTTTCTGATATCGTATAGCTGTATTATTTTATTTTTTTAATAAGAGATAATATTTATAAAATGCATTTAGTTACACAAATGTGGTTAGTGAAACAACCTAAAAATAGTATGGTACAAAATTTTGATGATTCATCAAACGTTAGTTCAAAAACAAGTCATAGTTCCCCCTCTATTTTTAAGTAGGAAATGATTACATCTGAATGTGATACAACCCAGCCTACGTCAACAATAACTTCAAGGAGGTCAACCAGCAAACCTCATGTAGAAAAACTCGATGTAAAAATTCACTCAAACATAGATATTCTAATGTTTCTGACACTATAAAAACACCGACGGTGAATTGATGGTGGAGGTAACTGCGTTATTTGAGATCGATTTTCTAGAATAGTTGATTATTAAACATGTATTTCTTTGTAGATAAAGTAATTTCTCTATACATATATACATATATTTACCTATATGTATATATGAATACATTTAAAAATTACATAAATATTCTCTTTTTCAAGTAGTAAAATCTGAAAAAATAGTAGTGACACATTAAAAGAAAAAAATTATTAAAAAGAGAGACTGAGTGATCAACTGATACGTACACTTTGTCTGACAGGTAAATAAAGCGCGCTTAAAAATATCAGAAATATATGCACAATACGCTGAACTTTAATAAAATGAGAAAAAAAATCATCTAGAACATCAAATAAAAGCCATAGGCGAGTAACCTTCATAATAGAAACATATACCTTATTAATGAAAACATATTATCAGTATGAAGTAACACAATTTGAGGAGTTAAAATTTTAACATTTAATTGCCCCTTAACGCTGACAAAGAGTAGAGAGATATGTTGACATAGAAAGTCATCTCATATACTAGAGGAACCTTTGAGAGGCCAGACCTAAATTGTAAGAAAACGATTTCGTTTTCTGTTGATCGCTATTCAAGAAGAAAACAAGTTTCCTCATTATGATTTAACTAATTTAAAAGTACATATCCAAATGATAATGATCTTAACATAAAAATTAAAAATAAACGTTATGCAATTCTATATTATATGTAGTCGTATCTAAGATTCCAACAAAGCTATTATATGAAAGAATCTCAAGCACTTCCAAATGCACTAAAGTTTAAGATAAAAGTTCCTTTTATTCAATAGCGGCCTAATTGATATAGAAATTTAATATGAAACAGTAAGCAAGGACCTCAGCTACTGCATTTTTACTGATGATCGAATAATAGAAAGTCTTATAAATTAAGTAATATGAATGAAAAAAATGGTTTTAATAGACGAGTAAGGTTTCGAATGATTTTCATTACAAAAAGAAGTAGCGGATGTTTTTAACAATAATGAGTATAACAATTTCATTATAAAACCACCATTTGATTTTAAATGTTTATCAATAAAAAAGGAAAGAGAAACAAAGTGGTTAAAAAAAGCTGGACTGGTGGATCAGTTTCATTTCAAAGCGTTTATCATTTTTTAAAGCCAATACAAGATGTTCTAAAATATATGAAAAAGGTGAAGAAAAAAGATGATAGTTGGAAAAAATTTTACACCGAAAAATTTCTAACGTTGACTACATAGGCTACATCAACTTTAAACAAATGGAAATAAAATATATTAAATATTTATACTATAGTTACTACAACTAGAGAGGAATTAAATTTTACTTAAAACAGAAACTCTTCACAAACTTTTAAGTAAATACATCTAAAAATTAAAAGAACGTTTTTTTAATTTCAAATAAAAAAACTATCGAGATATTTCACATCTATACACAGAAGATCAGGCGAATATTTACAACAGCAACAACAGCACATGACAAAAAAAAATGTATTTAAACAGGGAGCCCCAGACTTATTTGTATGTACATACATACATACATAAAATCAATTTGTAGATCCATATGTACATATGTACACATATTATCAAATTTCTTACCCATGCTCAAGTATTTATTGGATTTTAACAATCACACTTACATATCTACATCATGAAAACATACAAACCGTTCTCCAAGCTATTAATGCTTGAAGACGAAAGTCGAAGAAGACAAATGTACTTAAATAAACAAACTTATCACAGAACAGTCAAACTCTATCGCGCATACACACATACACACACACAAAATCACCACGATCGTACGCAAGAATTTTGCAAAATCTGAAATTAATATTTATACAAATATAAACAAATTTCTGACCGACAGACTTTAACACTGGATAAATTTAAGCTTGATAAAATATAAAGCAATCTCATCCTCCAATATGAAAAACATACTAGGATTAGGGAGTTCAGATATATGATAATATTTTCTAGCAAAAAATGTTCATATGAGAAACAATTTATTTCTACGTACATATAAATATTATGGTGAGAAAATCACATACACACACACATACTAAAATTCATCTACGAAAAATTACACCTATTTCAACAACGCCCCTCCCCTCACAAATCACAGTCAGCCTAAAGTTCTTACAGATATATATACACAAAATCTCAAGGTAACATACAATCTATCAATCTCACAACCTAAATCACGATCAGTCTTAAACTCATATAGACATACATACACACAAATACATATACATATACATGAACACCTTCACCTCACCTCTCATTAATCATGATATATTTAATGAACACTTCGCCCCTCATAAATCACGATAAGCCTTAAATTTTCTACAGATATACATACACAAATTCTCAAGGTCACATACAATCGATCAATCTCAACAATCCAAATCACGATCAGCCTTAAACTTCTACTGACATACATGCACAAAAATTTCTACAAACATATAAACTCCCAAATTCCTATAGATACATATTACAATAACACCTCCCCCGCCTACCTCAAATCAAGGATAGACTTAAACTGCTACATATACATACATACATACACATACACACATAGGCACATTCTATCTATCTATCACAACAAGACCCTCCTCCACCTCAAATCACAATCAGCCTTAAACTCCTACGAACATACATATACACAGATTCCCACGGATACGTATTACATGAAAACTCTCACCTTGCCTTTCATAAATCACAGACAGCCTTAAACTCTTACAGACATACATACATACATGTACACAGATTCCCACGGATACATATTACAACAACTCCCCACCCTCCACCAGTCGATCTACCTCAAATACATCCCGCCCCCCACCAAGCACAGCTTGGCTTAAATTCCAACAAGCATATACGTCACCGAATTCCCACGGTTACATATTACAAAACACCCTCACCTACCCAAATCACGGTCAGCCTTAAGGTCTCACAATCTAGACACACCCCGCCCTCCACCAAGCACCGCCAGACTTCAATTCCTACAGCTAGACACACCTCGTCCTCCAAGAATCATAGCCAGACTTCAAATCCTACAGCTAGACACACCCACAAATTTTCCGTCGGCATTAGGAAAAATCATTTCCATGATTTTCCCGTCGGCATTTGAAAAAAATAAACATGTTTTCCCGTCGGCATTCGAAAAAATAAACATGTTTTCCCGTCGGCATTTGAAAAAAATAAACATGTTTTCCCGTTGGCATCAGGAAATCATACACATATAAAAGCCTCAAACCTATAAACCCCTTAATGTATTCCTACAAAATATTCCGCACACAAATTCCCACGGATACATATTACAACAACACCCGCCCCCACCAAACACAGGCTGCCTTAAAGATACACCCGCAAATTCCCACGGTTACATGTTACAAAAACCTCACCTGCCCAAATCACGGACATCAACAAATTTCCACAGTCTAACAACAATCATAACTTTCCCGTCGGCATTAGAAAAAATAAAGATGTTTTCCCGTCGGCATTAGGAAAAATCATACAAATATAAAAATCTTAAAGCTATAAACCCCCTTAATGTATTCCCCCAAAATATTCCACGCACAAGTTCCCACGGTCATACATACATACATATACTTAATATAAATATAAAAAAAGTTAATATAAACAAAAAACTCCTAATGTAAACAAAAAACACAGACGGACGGACGGACACACACACGTAGGTATCAAATTTCACAAATTTCCAAGAATTTTAAAATTTCAGCCAAAATTTAACAATTTCAGCCACAATTTAACAATTTCAGCCCAAAATTTAACAATTTCAGCTACAATTTAACAATTTCAGCCCACAATTTCACAATTTCAGCCACAATTTAACAATTTTAATCGGCGCCCGAATCCCCAGTTCCCTACTACTGAGGCAATCACACCGCTAACTACAGAGGATGCCCTGTGTATTCTTTCGTTAAACAGGCTATGGGTCAAAAACCTAAATTAGTTCCAGCTCAATCAACTAACGCTTACTCTGTCACTTTTCCTCCAATGAGCCAACCTAGTACCTCACGTGTATCGTATGCCGATGCTGTTAAAATAAATTCTATTTCCACGCAGAAAGTGTCCCCACCAAGTAATTCAACAAATGCGACCACAAGTTTTAATTTCAGTCGCCTTGAAGCCACTATTGATAATCTGGTGCAAACTATAAACAATTTCACAACAAATATGACTAATATGATGCAAGAAATGCTCCGAATGCAGAATACTCTGCTTCAAGCATTAATTAACAAGCCATGAACACGTTAAAAATATGTTTCTGGAACGCAAACGGCATTCGCCAACACAAAAATGAGCTCGAGCACTTCCTTACGGAAAAAGATATTGATATAATGTTGGTCTCTGAGACTCATTTGACTTCGAGAAGCCTTTTCAAAATCAATTGCTACAACTTATATGATACAAAAGACCCTAGAGGAAGAGCATGCGGTGGATCGGCAATTCAAATATTTCTAGAGATTTAGTTCGTGTTGAAGCTTCTCTAGATCTCTCCTCCGATCACTCTCCCACTATCGTTACAATCTGTAATCCACTAAGAAGTGATTTACCTCATCCATATGTGAAGATGGTCAATCGTGTTAATTGGCTGAGATTCAAAAAATATCTTAGTAGTCATTGCACAGAAAACATAACGCTAAGTACATCCGATGATATTGAATCTAACATTGCGAATCTTAACGGAAATATTAAACTGGCTGCTGAACATGCTACTACCTCCCACCCGCAGACTGGGTTTAATAGAATTTATTCTACGGATATTGAACGTCTCGTAAGTGAAAAAAGAAGAGCTAGAAGGGAATGGTAGCAACACAGATCACCCCAACATAAAATCAGGTTTAAAGAGTGCACTAAACGACTCCAAGAGTTGCTTGCATCTGAAAAAACTGCATCTCTTAAAAATTATCTGGAAGGTCTTGATGTTACACCAGCATCTAATTATTCTTTGTGGCGCGCTGCGAGGAAGCTTAAAACACCCGTTGGTTGGGCAAGAAACGAAACTGAAAAAGGTAACATATTTGCTGAGCATTTAAAAACCGTATTTACCCCAAACACATGTATGGGTGTTTCTGATTTGCCATGTGTAGTTGCTCTCCCCCTCGTCCCTTAAAGTTTAAGATGCGTGATGTACAAAAACTAATTGCTGAACTCAACCCAAAAAAAGCTCCGGGTATTGATGAAATTAGTAATAAGATGCTGATGATGTTGCCTCGTATTGCAATTAGAATTCTGCTATTCATTTTTAATGTCATTTTAAGACTGAAGTATTATCCACACAGCTGGAAGCTTGCCAAAATCAAAATGATTCCAAAGCCGGGCAAAGATCTTACCAAGGCTGAGTCATACAGGCCAATAAGTTTACTGCCAACAATGTCAAAGCTCTTCGAAAAGTTACTCATGATCAAATTGTCCCCAATTCTAACTGATAATGCGTGCATACCGGATCATCAATTTGGTTTTAGAAGTGAGCATAGCACCATTGAACAAACGCATAGATTGGTTCAATTTATAAGAAGAACACTCGAAAAAAAGAAGTATTGTTCTGCCCTCTTTATTGATGTTTCTCAAGCATTTGATAAAGTGTGGCATAGAGGCCTAATTTTAAAATTGAAGACATATCTACCAATAAGCATTGTTAATCTTCTGCAAAGTTATATTCTTGCTCGAAAGTTCACTGTTGTGGAAGGAGACTTCATGAGTGCGTCCGAATCAATCTCATCCGGTGTGCCACAGGGGAGCATACTGGGCCCAGTCTTGTATTTGATTTATACTTGTGGTATGCCTTTGAGCAGCAATATCCATACATCTACATTTGCTGATGATACAGCCTGCCTTAGTATGCACGACAACCCTCACGAGGCTTCCCGATATCTACAAGAACATATTACACAGCTGGAATTATGGTTAAACTTATGGAGAATTAAGGTAAACGAACAAAAGTGTGTTCAGGTAACATTTACTCTGCGAAAAGATACCTGTTCACCCATTCGAATCAATAATCAAGTTGTTCCTCAACATTCACATGTAAAATACCTTGGTATACACCTTGATCGACGGATAACATGGAAACTCCATATTGACTCTAAGCTAACACAAATGAAACTAAAATTAACTCATTTACATTGGCTGATTGGTAGAAATTCAACCCTGAGTCTAGATTGCAAACTTTTGATATACAAGTCGCTTTTAAAACCTATATGGTGCTACGGAATTCAGCTATGGGGCACTGCTTCAGCTTCAAATGTTGATAAAATCCAACGAAGACAAAACAAAATTTTACGGTTAATAACATCGGCTCCATGGTACATAAGAAACTCAAATTTACATCGTGATCTAAATATGCCACAAGTGACTGAAGAAATTGCAAAATACTCAGGCAAATATTTAACTAAACTCGAGTCACACCCTAATCCGCTTGCTCGAAATATCTTGAACTTTACCGGACACATCCGCTTAAAAAAGAGGGACACAAGGGCTCTAATACTTACCACACCAGATGAAACTGTTTGAAATTATTTTTTTATTTTTATTTTTTGCTTTGCACAACTCTTATGTATTATGAATTAAGTAGTTAGATACTGGCGGTTCTATGACAATTAAAATTGTCAAATTTGGGTAATTAAAATTGAAATTTTGTAATTTATGGGCTAAAATTTGCATATTATGGTAATTAGTGTCAATGGTGTGAAGTGACGAGGGTTATGGACGGTTTGTACGTAGAAAAGGGTAGTTTGATGTCGGCCCGTCGATGTGTTTTTTTTTTTTTTTTTTTTTTTTTTTTTTTTTTTTTATTTATTGAATCAGTCTGGACGACATTTACAATAAGTATTAAAATCTTAACCTAAAAGAATATTTAAGTTGGTACTGCCACTGCAGCACTCAACATTTATTTATTTATCTTGTCAAATCAAAGGTTTGCAACCGTTTGAGACGTCTATGACCCTCAAATAGAAGCAAGTCCCTCGCAAGTGGATTGGGATGATTAGTAACTTTTGCAGCGTAGCACGTGCACGATTTTTTAATCTCTTCTCGTATGGTAGGAATATTGAGGTCCTTATGGATGTTATTATTGCGTATGTACCAAGGAGCGCTCGTAATCGTTCTTAAAATCTTAGACTGTCTTCTTTGTAACTTTTCAATATTTGATGCTGAGGCGGATCCCCATAGCTGGATACCATAAGACCATATTGATTTCAAAGCTGCCTTGTACAGCAAAACTTTGAGATCCAAGTTTAATGAAGAGTGTGGCCCAATTAGCCAGAAAAGTTGAGTAGTTTTAATTTTCAGCTGTGTTATTTTGGCTGCAATATGGTGAACCCACGTGAGTCGCCGGTCGAGATGTAATCCCAAATATCTAACTTGGCTCTGTTCTGGGACTGTAATTCCATTAATTGTAATCGGCGGACAATTTTTCTGTCTTAACGTAAAAGTTATGTGAATGCTTTTCGAGGTATTGACCTTTATTTTCCACTTATACATCCATTTCTCCAAATCATCAATGTGGTTTTGTAGTTGTTGGGTAGCCACGTCCGGCTGTCTGTGGATACTTAAAAACGCTGTATCATCAGCAAATGTAGATGTGTGCGTGTGTGGACTTGTAGGCAGATCTGAGGTATACAAGAGGTATAAAAATGGCCCGAGTATGCTCCCTTGAGGGACACCAGCTGAAATTCGTTTGATTGTCGAAAAAGTACTTTTTGATCTTACTGCAAACGATCTATTTGCCAAATAGTTTGTGAGCAGTTTGTGGACGTTTACGGGGAGCAGTGTTGAAATTTTATGTATAAGTCCTTCGTGCCAGACTTTGTCGAATGCTTGCGATATGTCAATAAAAAGTGCAGAGCAGTACAGCTTGCTTTCAAAAGTTTCACGAATTAAATTCGTAATTCTGTGCACTTGCTCGATGGTGCTGTGTTTTTTCCTAAACCCAAATTGGTGGTTGGGGATCAAGTTTCTTGAGTCAATATATGTCTCTAACGACTTCAAAATTAACCTTTCAAATATTTTTGAGAGAACGGGCAGTAAGCTGATTGGACGGTATGATGACACCTGTGTAACGTCTTTTCCAGGCTTGGGGATCATAATTATTTCTGAATGTTTCCAAGTAGACGGAAAGTAACCAGTTCTTAACATTGAATTAAAAATGAACATAACAGTTCTCAGGGCCGAATTTGGCAGATTGATAATCATGGTGTTAGTGATTTTGTCACCACCGGGAGATTTTTTTGGGTTCAGATCTCTGATAACTGCTTCCAGCTCAGGTAGGCGAATTCTTAGCGGGTTCAAAATACGTTCTTGAACCACTATTGGTGGTAAACGGGAGTCAGTTTCATTAGGGACAAAAACCGTCTCAAGGTGGTTTGCAAACTCTTCAACCTTCTCGTTGGAATTTCTTGCCCACTTTCCATTTTGCAAGCGAATTGGTGCCTCGTAAACGATGGGACATTTCATCTTACGGAATGCTTTCCATAGGCTGTAGTCCGTCTTCTCGGTGGCATCTAAGTTCTGTAAATATTTGTTGAGATTATGCTCTTTTTCCTTCTGGAGGGCCTCGCGCAATATTCTCCGAGATTGGTTTAATTGTGCTTTTAAAGTAGGCGAGCGAAACTCTTGCCATTGGCGCCTTAGTCGTCTCTTTTCTCTTACTAGAGATTGGATATGACTTGGAGCGTTGGTTGGTCTTTTTGTACATAAAAAGCTAGATGGCGTTGATATCTTTGCAGCGTCAGTCAGTATATTTGTAAGTTGGCTTACAGCCGACTGTATTTCATCTATGGTTTTTAGTGAAATATTTTGCGGCAGGTGTGCGCTTACATACATTTTATACTTAAGCCAATTTGTCTTTCTATTTGGAAAGTATATATGATTTTGGTCCATATTTTGTTGTTGATCGGATAGCGTTAAAAATGTTGGAGAATGATCCGATGAAAGGTCCAGAGAAGGAATCAATGAAATTTGTCCGCGTTTGATGTTTTTAAATACCGCAAAGTCAATCACGTCGGGAATTTTGTTTAGATCTGTAGGCCAGTACGTAGGGTGCCCTGTGGATATTGCATCCAATTTGTTGGACAAAACAGAATCAAAAAGTTGCCTGCCCCTTGGAGAAACGAGGCGAGAGCCCCAAAACGTATGTTTAGCGTTAAAGTCGCCAGCCGCTAAAAATTTTGGACCTAATGTTTTAAAGAAGCTAGTAAATTGTTCCTTACTAATATTGTGCCTTGGAGGACAGTACACTGCTGATATAGTGATCCCTGTGGCGGGAATGTTGATAGTTGTAGCCTGTATATGGTCTGTTTGGTACTCTGGCATTGGAAAGTGATCGACATCCTTGTGAACGAGTATTGCTGAACCTCCACAAGCTCTACCGCTTGGGTGTTTTGTATCATAAGTATAATACCCATTTATTCGAAAACAATTTTTTATCGAAAAATGGGTTTCGGAAACGAGCAAAACATCTATTTGATGTGTGTGCAGGAAATGTTGGACTTCGTTTTTGTGTTGGCTTAAGCCGTTAGCGTTCCAGAAACATATTTGCAACCGGTTCATTTTTTATTGTTTAGCAAAATCTGCATTAACATGCTTTGATTTTGTAACATCTGTTGGAACATATTTTCCATGTTTGCCATAAATCGATCCATAGTTTGTATTAATTTATCGATGGGGCTTTGATTGTTTTCAAATCGCCCGGAATAAGTTGAGTTTTTTTCGTTATTTTTTTCATTGTTAATATTTGAAGGGGCAGCCGTGCCGTTTCTTAATGTTTGTGCGTAGGATAATTGCCTGTGATTTACGTTTGCGTCATCACTATTTTGTTGTTGCGACGTAGATGGAAAGTTAGAAAGTAGAGTATTGTGGTACTGGGTACGTGCTGGCTTTTTAGTGGTATTTTGTTTAAGTCGCAAATATACTTCACAACCGCGGTAGTTTGCTGTGTGGTTACCGCCACAATTGCTGCATTTTAGTACATTGGCATCATTTTTTGAATGGGGACAATCGAAGCTTTTATGAATGTCTCCACATCTGACGCAAACTGATGGCAATTTGCAAAAGGTTTTAGTATGCCCGAATTCTTGGCAGTTTTGACACTGTGGTGGCCCTTTGCGTTTAATAGGCTCTTCGACTACCACTCTACGATTGAGAAGATATCTTAAGTTGTAAATAGGGTGAGGGACACCCTTTTTTTTTCATATGTGAAGAGTTAAAAGTAATTTCAACTCTAAACATTGGCTGTGGAATTTTATTTTTATTTAGTATATTGTAAACAGATTTCACTTCGTAGCCCTCATTCTCTAAGGCGTTTTGTAAATCTGCTACAGGTACCGAACTATCGATGCCCTTGACGACAACTATTAAGCCCTTAGCACTTTTCAGCTGGTATGTATAGTAACTCTTCTTCTCAGAATCGAGACTGTTGACAAGTTTTCTATAATTTGTTTCACTGTTAACTTGTATTTTCGTTTCAAATACGTTGCCTTTTTTCAGTGACGCAACGTAAAAATTTTCTTTCCCAACTGCTTGTGTCAGCTTTTTCACCAGTTCATTGGTGGTGGCCTCTCTCAAATATAATGGAGGTGGTTTAAAAGCTTTAGCGGATTCGGATGTTGATTCTGCAGCTTCAGCGTTATCAAGGAGTGCAAATCTATTTTGGGATGCCACGGAGTTCTTGGGCTGCTTAGAGTTTGGCTCAAATTTTGCCGACCGAGGACTAGACTTACGCTTTGTAATCGTCACGTATCGATCCATACCTGTTATCACCCTGTTGCTTGTTGTTGGTTCTGATGTATTATCCGTATTATTAGTTGTTACTTTACTTACCTTTGGTGAAGCAATTTTTTTACTTTTGTCATTAAATAAAAATTCATTAAGTTGTGGTGCACTTCTACTTGCACTCAAACTTGTGTTTGTTGTTTTTGCACTTAAAAATTGTTTGTTTAACATTGAATCATCAATGTTTTTTTGTTCATTGTTATGTTCAGAATTTAACACAATATATGCATTTCTGTTGATTATACTGAGCCTTCTCTCTCTGGTCGGAGGGTTATTTAAGCTCATTTATTAAACACTACACACACAGTTTATAGTTTTTGTTGTTGTTATTTGTTTTTTACTTGTTTTGTTTGTTATTGTATGCCAAAAAAAGGCAAAAGTTAACAAATACGTCTGTTCGAAATATGTCTATTACGAATAAAACGCTGGTATCTACTGCAGGTATTACTCGTATATCTATTACGAATATTTTTTATTATTGTATGAAAAACTCCGCTAACACGTCTGTTCGCTATGACGGTTCAACTCGAAGATCTCGAAGATGTGTGTTTGTTTTAATTTTATGGTTTGATATCCGTTCGCCGATGCGCATAGTTAATTATGTAGGCACGTGGGGCTTGTTTGTAAGTAGTATGTTTGTTCGTTTGTTAAGCGGTTGCAGCAGGTTTATGATTTTATATTGTGTGTGCGTGTGTGCATGGTTTATTTTTTTGTAATATTCTTTTGTTTGTACGTAGTATGTTTTTTCGTTTGTTAAGCGGTTGCGGAAGGGTACTTGAGAAAGAAATTGTGTGGAAATCTATGAATGTTTTTTGTTGTTGGTTTTATTTAGTTTGATTTTTATTTATTTTTTTCCTATGTTTAAAGAGTTCGAAGACATGAATAAAATATATGGTTTGTGAGATAAGCATGGTTTGATATCCGTTCGTCGATGTACATAGTTAATTATGTAGGTACGAAGGATTTTATGTATGTTTTTGTTTTAATTTTAATTTTGAATGGAATTTTTTTTTGGTTTGTTAAGCGGTTGAAGCAGGTTTATGATTTTAGAGTGTAAGTGCGTGTGTGCATAGAGAAAAATGTTGCTTTTGTCTTTTTGCAATATTCTTTTTTTTTTTTAGCTGGTGGTCATGGAAGATTATTTTAGAAAGAAATTATGTATGCTTGTGGGAAATCTATGAATGTTTTTTGTTGTTGGTTTTTTTAGTTTGATTTTTCTATTTCCTATATTTAAAGAGTTTGAAGAGGTAAACGAAATATGTAATTTATGAACTTGTTTGAAGGTTGGAAAAAATGAAGTGTAAGATATTTATGATTGTCAAAGGGAATTAGAGATGCGTGATCATGGGAGCCAACGTTATGCTCATACGTGTGTATTTGTGTATGTTTTTACAATAACTTGAGCGTTGGCAGATGGGTAAGTAGTCGTATATGTATATGTGCAATGCCGAGTACAAATCTGGCATTTTCTTGTGTTCTAATCATTTTTTAAAATGTTGCAACGCCTTTCACATTATGTTTTATTTTTATTTTTTATATGGAATACAAAACGGAAATGATAAACGTTACCACTAGGGCACACTGTTGCGATGTCACAAAATATCATAGTGTGCACTCGGCATTACTTTTTGTTGTTTGTAATATTCGTTTTTTTAGCTGGGGACATGGAAGGGTATTTATAGAAAGTAATTATGTATATTGGTGAGATATCAATGTTTCTGTTTTTGTTGTTGTTTGATTTTTAATTTTTTTATGTGTAAAGAATTTGAAGAAATGAATAAAATATACAATTTATGCGTGTTGTATTTATTCATTCTTTTCACTTATTTTGTAAACAAATTGAAGTTTGTGATATTGAGGATTGTCAAAGATTGGTTGTTATTTTCACTGCTTGCTGACATTTGTCTCTGTCTCTTGTACATACCATATACATATAAATAAATGATTAAACAAAATTTTTTTTATATTTTTTAATCTACATATTTATTTAAAAAAATATCGTAAAGATATATTGTAGCAATGTAAAAATAGAAAACTAAAATAATTTTTTTTAGTTATTTTCCTGATAAAGTAAATATGCATTTCTTAAGGCACATACTCCATAACTATGATAGCTGCAGTAAAAATATTCCGGATATTTAAGTTGTATTTGCTTTAAGTTGATGCAGCCAATATCCTCGATGTTGAAAACTCTAAGTTGAAGTAGTTTCTCAAACCATGTTTTCTTTTCCACACCCTTAACATAGATTGAAGAATGTTTTAAATTGGATTTTAAAAATTTTACAACACTCTTAAATGATATTGATCCGTCATTCCAATTCAGGTGATGATAGTTTCTTGTTAGCCAATTCGCTTCTCTTTGTTTTGCTATTGATAATCTTTTGAAGCTAAACGGTGGTTTAATAATAAAATTTATGTGCTCCTTATTGTTAAAAACAATTGATATTTCTTTTGCAATAAAGATGTTCAAATTGGATTTAAATCCTTGCATATCGATGAAAACTTTATCCCCAATCATCTTAGTTCTTATTTACATTATTTTACGAACTTGACCTTTTAAGGGTATGTATTCTATTATGCGATCGTGGATGAGAATGCAAAAAGCAGATGTATCAGTAGGAATGTTGGAGTCCGTTTCAATTTAAATTTTTATATCAACAGGACCGTTAGAGAGGGCTTCGTTTTGATGACTGACATCTACTACCACTATTGGCACACTATTTTTAAATTCTTGAGCAGTTAGAAGTGGTTGTGATTCCCTCATGTAGTAGCTTTGTTGAAACCGTAGATACATATCATATAGAATGGCATACCGATCATTTTTAAATTTTATATTTAGATCATCATATGGGTACGATTCGGAATTTAAATGTACTTTTAAATTGTTTAAATTACAATGAACAAATTTATTTTCTTGTTGAAAAGCAATCAACACAAAACGGGGTCGTTCTCTATTTGCAGCCAATTTAACATTCCATATATAGCTAGTTCCTGTATTTAGTTGAGGATTAATGTGACAATCCCAACTGCGAAATGCCATTGGTATAGAAGCACCACTGTTAATAATTTTAATCATATTCAATTTGCTCAGATCGGATAATTGTACATGGGGAATTCTCCATGATATATTTGAGATAATAATTTTTGGTTTGTCAGTACCAACAGTTGAGTATACGAGTTTTTCAGCGCTCTTACTACGTAAGAGAACCAATTCCTGTTTACCGCTGAGTATAATTTTATTATAGTCTTCAGCGAAACCTAAAAATTGTTTCAGTGGTACATAGAAATTAAAGTGTCCATTTGAAATATCCAAATCATTGAGTTTGTTCCATCCTGCATTGTACAAGCCAACACTTTCTGTTGGTGATAAGGAAACAAAATTTTTTAGGCTGCTTGTAATCGCTAAATGTCTTGTATGATCAATTTCTATGCCATTAAGTTCATATCGAATTTCGTCAAAGAGATGTGCCACAAAGTTATTTTTTAATTTTAGATTTAAAAACGAAGATATTTTGCTGTCATCATCTCCAATACTCCCCTCAACATATATGTAGCTTTCGCTGGGTAGCACATATAAGTCTTGATTTTGTATTGAAATTCGAATCTCATCGTTATTGTTGAAGGATTGTAGGTATGGTGTATATGTGTGATAGTCCTTTTTAATTATACTCTCGTCTGATTGAGGTTTTTCTAGAACATCTAGTATGTAACTCATTTCTTTGTCAATTTTAAATTGAGAGACTTCAAAAATTTTTTATTTTCTTGCGTCAAATGTTTTTTGTGTAATGATCGCTTTAATTGCGGTTTGGTTTGCAATAGTGTTTTATGAGTGTATCCAATTTTATCCTTAGATTGCTTGACGTTGTATATTATCATTATTTGCTAGATCTCAAATGTATTCGTATTGTAATTTCCTCTCCTCGGAAATTAATTAAATCACCGTTCTGATCAACTATGCGTATAGTAAGGGAACTTATCTCTCGGCAGTTAACTGGCAAATAGATAAGATTTCGAGGAATCTCAACAATTTTATACCCTGGGGGGACATTGATTGCAAATTCATGTAATGTGTGTGCTTGTGAGTTATTCGTATATGTGTTAACCACTATACTACATTCAACACGCAAGATATTCACGATGAAAATATTGACTGGTAGATCTGAGTAATGGTCTTGGTTAGGAGCTAGAATTTTCTTATTGAATCCAAAAAGTTTTCCAATTGTATTATCTTTGTTAAAGTATATGGGATCCTTAGAGCTATTAACTCTAACTTGCATTGTATTGTTATTAGCTTCTATATCAATTTTATTTTCCGGACAATACTGCTTATAGTTATGTTTAATATAATCAACTATATCATTCAATTCATAAGATCCTATTGGTATTTTAATTACATGTTCACCAATATGAAATATATTGTTATAATCATCTACATTGGGAATGCTATTATATGAATGAAAATCAGTTAGAACACATTCATATTCACCATCCAAACGAATAGGAGGAAAGTAGTTAGCAGATAACTCAGATGAGTTTGAGCTAAGAGTAAGTGTTATTGACATTATGATTGTCTGATTACAAATAAGTGAAATTAAACACAGCACTTTGTATAAAAAAGGAAGTTTATATTTTATTTAAATATATTAGATACAAATATAGACTTATATATACACTTAACTACAATATTTCATTTTTATTGATCCAAGAATTATGTTGATTGGAAAATCCTAACCATTTAATATATGCCTTCTCTCCTTTAGTTTTAAGAACTTTTTCAACTAGATATGTATTTGGATATCTAGTTTTTGAAAGTTCTTCATCATAGAACCCACCTTTGATAGGATTACCACGATAGTCTTCTAATATGTATGTGGCTGGATATGTATTTTGAACTCTTTTAATCGTGAAAATTTCTGTGGTCCAATTTGGTGTATATCCTTTTTCAAAAACATGTTTATATTTACTTATGCGCACATGATCTCCCACATTGAACTTTGATAATTTGAATAGTTTTAAGCGGCTATATACCGTGTTTAATAATTTTTTCTAATTTTTATAGTTAACTTGAATCGGTGGCATTTTGATGGTGCGATGAATTTTTTTATTATAAGTATTAATCAAGTCTTTGTAAATGTCGAGCCAGTTATAAGACCCATTAAAGCTAAACTCTTTCCACATCATTCCTTTTAATGTTCTGTTAAATCGTTCTACTATTGATGCTTTCATTCTGCTATATGTTGAGTAGTGATTAATGTTGTATTTATTCATCAATTTTCCAAAGTGTTTATTGAAAAACTCTTTACCATCGTCTGTTTGCAAGTTTTTTGGTATTCGTCCCAGTTGAAAAATATTCTGCATAGCCTGGGTTGTTTCCAATGCAGTCTTTCTTTTCAAGGGTACTGCCCAAGCAAATTTTGAAAATGTATCAATTACGGTCAGCAAAAATCGATAATCTCTATTGTCTGCAGAATAGTTCCCCATTTCAACTAAATCAGCTTGCCAAAGATCATCTATTCCTTTCATAACAACTCTTCGACGTGGAAAATTTTTTCGTGCTTGCTGGAACTGCATAAGTTCATTTACTAAATTTCTTTTTGAAGTCATTATTTAACGTATTTTGAATTTTAAGGGATACGTTGAGTTCAGAGTGGGTTCATTTAAAAACTGTCGACCATCATATTTCTTACATACCCATAAATTAACTCATTTATCTTTTTAATTTCTTTTTCAAAGAATAATTTCATACTTGAGATTGTTTTCTGAATTGCGTTGAGTTTCTGACTTAAACTTATGTTGATTTCATCTCGTACCTCTTCAATTCAATTCAATTTATTAACAACGTCGTTTTCCTCCAAAGCTTTTCCCACATTTTTGATTCTTTTGTTTTGAACGTCAATGTTATTAGTTGTATCCATAATGAAGCCCAGCAGCTTAGGAACATTTTTCACAAAAACTGCACCACTTGTATCATTAAGATAGTGCCCAAACTTATCGATGGACATGATTTATGTAGATAAATATTATTCTATAATTTTTGCTTCATATAATTCTTGGATAATGGAGACAATTTCGTTATTGTGATTAGTATGACCTGCAGCTTGTGATGCTAGCAATAGCCTAAGGCGATCTACTAACTCATTAGGATCATCCCAGTATATATAGTTAGCTTTGTATGGGTTTAGTTTCATCAAACCCTCACCCTTGTAAGGACTTTTTAATGCATGTAGTGATGACGAAGTTGATGAGTTTTTTTCACTTTCTTTCTTAAACAATTTACTGATAATATGCTTATATTTATATGCTCTCGTTCCTTTGATTTGTCCATCAGGTCTATAATCTCTTTTGTATGCATTTGTGCTCACTAAAATTTTCTTATATATATCTAATTCATGTTTATCATAATATTTTGGTGTTTTGTGAAACAGTAAAGAAAATAAACCTGGTGTAAAAGCCCATATTTGATTTCCAATCACTATTTTATCTTCAGTCAGTTTAATACTACTATTGCCAAACTTCCATTCATTATTAAAATCTTTATGTGGACCGTATAAAGTATGTAATTCGTTTCTGCTTTCCAAGAGTGCTAGATCAGTATAACTCTTATTATTATCTGAATTGTCTAGAGTTTCCGATTGAGAGTAAAAATCATCGTTGTCATCATCATCATCATCATCAGTATCAACCTTGTTTGCGTTTCGATTACTAAGTGAGATATTTTTATTGCATAACGTTTCTTCAGCAAGTTTCTTTGGAGTACTTGTCTCTAACTTAACTGATTGTTCGTTGAATGGAAAATTTGGATTTTTATAAACTTTCGTTTTAAATTCATCTCTTTCTGCTTTAATACTTCTTTTATTATTTTTAGAACTGTTCACAAATTCTGTTAATGGTTCTATTATTGGTTTAAATGTATCTTTGAATTGCGCATGTGTATCTGCGTCATCAACTTTTATACTACGAAATTTTTTCTTTAAAACATTTCTTGTCTTTATTAGCTCTTTTAACACTTTTTCATCGATTTTCAACTATTAGACACCAGATCAGGTATCAGCTATCAGATCAGGTATCAGCTATCAGATCAGGTATCACTTATCATATCAGGTATTAGATCAGCTATCAGATCAGGTATCAGGTATCAGATCAGCTATCAGATCAGGTATCAGATCAGCTATCAGATCAGGTATCAGATCAGGTATCAGGTTTCAGATCAGCTATCAGATCAGGTATCGGGTATCAGATCAGGCATCAGGTATCAGATCAGGTATCAGCTTTTAGATCAGGTAATAAATCAGCTTTCAGATCAGGTACGGTAAATACTTTAGGAAATAAGTAGATGTACTATGTGCAAGGCCAAATTTAGTACTAATGTTTTACTTTTATGTAGAGTAATTTATATCGTTATAAAATAGTCGAATTGCTTTCTATAGCGACCATTGTTTAAGTCATTATCTTTGCTTATCATCAAAAATCCATATTTATCCTTCCAACACTCTCGACAAATTTCATGAAACTTTTCATAACTCATATCGCTGGCAACATGATCACTATAAACGTGCTTCATGTTTGTCTCATCTTGTTTAAACATTATAATTACATTTGCATTGTCTCTTATTAAGTGCTTGGGGATTCTCGTATAAGTTTGGCACAAGTAGAATGAATCAACATCCTTATGTCGTCCCATGCAAAAATATGCTCGTATATTATTTTGCTTCTCGCATGCAACATCATCAAAGATCATAATAGAATTAGTTTTCGCTTCGTCAGGAGGAATAACTTTTTCATTATCTGTAAATGTGTAGTAACCCATCCCTTTAATTGGTGAAATTAATCGCTTTAAGTATTCATATTTTGGTTGATAAAGGGATTTTGAGTATAAATAGATGTTTTCAAACTTGAGTCCATTAGGACTTTCTAGCAAGCCAATCATAACATTAGTCTTTCCACAATTTGATGGTCCCACTATTAGAGCACGAATAGAATTTGGTAAGAGAGAGCTATGTTTTATTTTAGATCTGATTTTCGTTGAAGCATCAATATTGCGAATCACAATATTTTTATGTTGTTTTACTAATTGCATTCTTATAACTAATTGCATTTCACAAATGTTACTTTTATTATAGAAGAAAAAATAAAATAAGATGCTTATACATTATAACAAAACGTTTAGTTATAAAAAACCAGCCGTTGGAAAAGGTTTAGTGAATAAAGTAATTAACTCTCTGCCTGTTGAATTACACCTTCCTAGATATCAGTTTTGTGGACCCGGAACAAAATTACAAAAACGTTTACATCGCGGTGACAACGGAATTAATTTATTAGACGCGTATATGGTTACTAACACAATGAAAGCCAAAAGAAAACTTGGTATGGGATTGAAGAAGGTTGCAAAAAAAAGTGAACAAAATGGAAAAAAGTTGTTCAGTACATCAATTAAAAATGCAACAAAAGTACTGAAGAAGGAAAAACCTCAAGACATTAACTCTGCAATTAGGATTGCACGTAAGGTTATCAACAAGTCGTTAAGGGGAAAGAAATCGCAAGTTGTAATACCACGTATAATTAATGTTCCAAAGATTGGTGGCTTCTTACCTTTGGTACCTATTCTTACTGCTCTGAGTGCAATTGGTAGTCTTTCTACTGGCGGAGCAGCTATAGCAAAAGCAATAAATGCTGCAAAGAATGCCAAACAACAACTTGATGAAGCAACTAGACACAATAAAACAATGGAAGCAGTAGCAATGGGGAAAGGTTTTTACCTTAAACCATATAAGAAAGGATATGGATTGGTTTGTCAAGAAAAACAAAAAGCCAAATTTTTTCGTAATGCTACCCAATAAACCCCTATCTGATGTTGATTTGAGAAATTTTTCAACAAACATTCCATACTTTAGAGGAGTTTTCATGTTGGATACACTACCAAAACGATCGAGAAAAAGAGAATGCGGAATCATTAATTTGGATTTATCAAGAGGACCTGGAACCCATTGGGTAGCATATTATAAAAACAATGCACATAAAGAATATTTCGACAGTTTTGGAAATTTACAACCTCCATTAGAATTAGTTAAATATCTAGGCAAAAATATAAAATATAATTACAATCAATATCAAGATTATAATTCATTTAAATGTGGACATTTATGTCTTCAATTTCTTTACAAAATAAGTGAAAAGAATAAATAAATAACACACACACAAACAATTTTTTAAATTTTACTGTTTTATTAATAAAAAAAGTTTATAAAATATAGTTTCTACATATTATTCCCACTGTGGGTATTGAGCATTTGTTAGAAATATATTTATTTCAGCAGCAGTGTCCAATTTTAGGGAATTTTCTCCTTGCTTACATATGCAATATATCCCAGATGCTAGTTCTATTATATCATCATCCGATAGCGTGTTGTACCGATTTGGTAAGAACATTATGTTATTTTCCAGTTCAATTTGAATTGTGGTGCCGTATTTACTTGTCACCCGTTTAGCATTTTTTACTGCATATTTAGTTGAGTCCTTTAGCTCTTTTATATGGATTAATGTTTTCTTGTTTAAATTGTTGAACTTTGTTATCAAATTTGGTGGATTCATTGTCAAAAATGTTAATTAATTAATTAAATGTAATTTTTATATGTATTTTTTTCTTCTCTGACAGATAGCTCAATCTGCTTTTTGTAAACTGATGTATTAAATATTTCTACCAATCTTTAAATAGGAAAAAATAGTTCTTAAAAGAAAGATCAGTATCGTAGCTATCTCTTTTTCTCATATTGTAATTATATTTTACGTAAATTTTTTGTTTTGTCACTGATAGAATTGTAGTGAAAGAGATAGTTACATATTTTGACGTTCTAAGGCGTAACTGAAACAAAAAATTTCAAAACAAAAGATCATAGAAATAGTTATATTCATGTGCTAAAGTGTAACTGAAACAAAAAATTTCAAAAGAACTCACAATTTTTTGTAAAATGTTAATTTCACAAGAATATTTTACTATAAATAAGAATGTGAAGAGTACTAATATAAAAATAGCATTCAAGAAAAAAGTATTCTTTAAAAAAAGAAAATAAAATAAAAATAAAATATGAGTCAAGTACGTGAGCGGTTATTTGAATTCCTCCATTCCTTTGAGGACTTATTACTATATGAGCATAAGGAAAGCATAAATTTTTTTATTTCAATGCTGACGGAAAATGAGGACTATGGAATTATAGAGCAGGAGGACTCTGATAGTGGACATTTTGCCAGCTGCCCCTGGTATAGTGAAGGATGTGAAGAAGGCCCAGACACATGTCGGTGTACCATGTTTCACATTAGGAAAAAAATAATTTTTAAAATTGTAGATACTTATAAAAATTTAAGTCAAAAAATTAATGAATAAATATAAAATATATATGTATGTATGTGTGTGTATGCTTTTGATTTCTTATTTATTTTAATATAAATATGTATGTATATATATAGAGATTAATAGAGCGAAAAACTATTAGTTTAAATATTATTTTCATTGAGGATGCATAAACGTACTTTAAAAAATATATTTCACAACAATCAAGAACGAAAACCTCAAATATATGATTTGGTTTTTGAGTTTGAATACTTGCTCAATTGGAAATTGAAGATTGCATGTGGATTTTCTACAGCTTTTGGTTTTAAGCCAATGATATGGTTGAATTATAAAAATAAGCAATACATTGGACTGGATCGAGAAGAGTGGTTACATCTCATGTGCTATAAGGAGTATATTCATGATATGCTTAATCGTCGGGATTTTTTAAACTCTATAAATATAATTGATAATGAAAGTGAGAGAGATGTTGAATATAAGTTTCAATATAAAAGAGGTGTTTGTTTTTTAGTTATCATACAAGGAAACTTTAAAATAAAAATTGATTCTGACACTTGGAGATCACTAACTCAAATTCGAGTATTTTTTACATCAATTTTATGTTGGAACAACATTCTGAGAAAACAAATCCTTCATTTCTATCATGAATATTATATACCAACCTGCTCCGCTTTAAACAAAACAAAACTTCAAATCAATGAAATACAAGGAATACACGAAAGGGATGTAAAGATTGAATTAACACGACTTTGTTATGAGATTGGAGAAAAAATGCAACACAAGATTGTAACAGATGTGAAAATTCATAAATTTTATTTAAGGATGGATAATAAATAAAAACAAAATATAGACAAAAATATAAGTTTTTATTGTTTTTTTATTGGTTATATTTTCTTTGTTTTTTCATAAAAATTTTACTTAATAATTAATATTTACATTTATTTTAACAATAAAAATTTACAATAATTTACATTTATTTTAACTTTCTTCTTCTTCTTGAAGTCTATCAATTTCCATTAATAGCATGTCAAGCTCATAATCAGGATTGGTTTCCTCTATTGCTGAATGATACCATGCATATTTGCTTATACCATCACTTTTGATTTTCCTTTTATCATCTTGATAACTTAGTATTAGCTTATGTAGTTGCATAGTATATAATTGATGCAAACTCGACTTAAAGGTAAGCATATTATCAAATACATTTGATTTATTAAACAGACAATCTCTATATGAACTTAGGCTATACTTATCTAAAATGGTTTTCTTGACCCCCTTCGATTTCTTTACATCATTTTGATCTTGAACACTAAATGAATACATTTTTGATCGCAACCCAACAAACTCTTTCATTATTTTTCCACAATTTTCGTCTTTCATCATACCCATCACCTTTTTGTTTAAACGAGGAATACCATATATGTTATCTGCAGGATAACCAGATGTGTCAAATTCATCCTGTATGTCCATTTTTATGTCAGCATAGAAGTCATCAGTCCGTATTGTATATATGAATGAATCAGTATCCATATAGTTTAATGACAATTTTGATTTAAATTTAGGCTGCATGTAACCATAATGGAAATTATACATTTTCCATTTGGAAAGCTCTAACACACAAAATCCTAAGTAAGTAGGCTTATTATAATATGTCTGGAGCCTATTCATTTGAATCGCCACCATGTCTTCTGAAAATATAGACAAACTATGGAAATTGGGCTTAGATATCCAATCTTGGGCTCCCAAATGATTGCAATTCGTTCTGTTCCAGTTTGTTACAATTCTAACATCTTTTCTCTTATCTACATTTTCCATGGTCTTGCCATATACCGCATTATTGAGCAATTTGAAGAAGTTTTTCTCAAACGTATTTTTAGCGTTAGCTCTATGCTTGGTATTTAAGTCTATATATGATTTTAACCATGGAGATTGTTTGAAAGTGAGAATCCGATGTATTTTCTTTAGAATCAAACCATACTCTAAACATTGCTTAAGAATTCTATAGTGAATAACATATGAATGTTTAGTAGAAAAGTCAGCAATTAATTTAGTTTGATTCTTTCCATAAGGTTTTTTATTTTCCGCACAAAAAGGTAGGTCATTGTGCGATTCGTGCAAGTTGGAGGGATATTCTAAAGTAACTTCATACACATAACCATCATTTGAATTATTATCTATCCGATTTGGATCCAGATTTAGCTCATCACTTGATAACCATCTGAATCCTCCGTATGGAAGATATTCGGACATAGCCCAACCGTAAAGGTTATTGGCATCTAGGTACATTAGAAATTCTGAGGGTTTCTCTTTATCAAAATCCTCTAGATATTTATTGTTTGCTTTTGAATACCTTTTACTACATTGTACAATTCCCCCACGTATCCCCTTTTTAAAGAAATTATACATATCTATATCAGTTAACAACTCCAATTCTATATTTGTGTACTTCAACATAGCATCCCACGATAGTCCAGGAGCAGTATAGTACTGGCTTGGATCTAGGTTATATATTCCCTTACAAACTTTTCGAAAATTTTCGAATACATCAGTTAGTAACAGTACGTCTGTTTTTAAATACAACTCCATATAGTCTTGTAAAGTTTTGCAATCAAATGTTTGCCATATTTTTTTTGCATGCTCGTAATCTTCATGCGAACATTCTCTATTGGTAAGTGTGTTGAAAAAGTCTTCCCTCGCTGGAAGTTGACTATCATTTAATTTTTCAAAAGAATTGAGATAGTTGTAAGGGAAAACACCCTTCCTTCTAACCAGATCAAACTCTATTTTTGATGTAAATTGCTCTTTAATTGTACAGAAATCGTTATCCGTCAGATTATTGGCTAAAGTTTCTAAGCTTTCGGGCATAAAACGTAAGGTGTCTAGAAATCTAAGTTCAAGATTGAAATCGTCATTCATTTTTGTATATGTTGATAAAGATATGTAACGTTCTTTATTTAGCGGAAGGACTTTTATGTTGTCAGACTTTTCTCCTAACTCTTTAACAAAAAGATGTGAGTCATAAGACGAATAATTATGAAAATAAATAGGGATAAATTTTGGCTGTTGATATTTTAAGTTGCACATATTATGAGCTGCACCTCTAAATTTGCCAGTTACATGACAATGATCCCTTACGCGATCACTACCTAAAAATGTATCACATATGTGACAATTTACAGCATTTTGGAAACTGAATATCTCTGAAGGGGATAAAGAATCCATTTGTTTCTTACTCATTAAATAATTAGTATAAATATCCTCACAATCCTTAACTAAATAAGCAACAAATTTTTCTGCAGCGTCCTTGCCTGTATAGATTCTAAACTTATCTATATTATGCTTAATATATTTAATATTATAACTAAAAGCACAGGGAATATGCTTTTTAGTTAAATTATTTTTTCCACTTACTCTATATTGGATGTCTTCAAGTATGCATTCAAAGTCTGCATACACGACAAAAGGTACATCCATCTGTCGTTGGTGATCCTTAAATTTAAGTGTAGCGTTCTTATGAGATGGTAGTTGGGCTACAATTTTACCACACTCCGCTTTGTGTTGCTCCATGATCCTATCATTGTGTGTATATTGCAGACATACATTACACAATTTAAGAGTGTGTTCATGTTTTGTAGTTTGAGCTCTTAATAATCTGTAAAAAAATTAAATTAAATCATTTATAATAAATATTATAAAAATTTTACCATATATATATATATTTATTTATATTAACTAGTACTTGACACTTTTAGCTTACCTAGACATATTTTCTATTAGAACGTAATGATGACCAACGATATTTTCCAGCAACAATAAGTTGATATGATTACATTTTTCCTCCTTTGTAATATAATACGGACCAACAATTGCATTATTTTCCTCATCATAACCAAATACGTTTATGCTGATTCCGCTTCTCAAATATTTTAATATCTTTTAAAGATATTGGAAATATTAAATTCTTAAAATCGAGCGTTACACCGTTTTGGGTACAAATGATGTCAGCAGTTATATCATGAATATTGTATGAGCTACATCGCTGTTTACTATTTATTTGAGAATTATCCATTGCTGCGATTAGACACCACTTGAAACAATATTGATCGGTGTTTTCTACATTGATACAAGCTTTTCTTTTTTGAAGTTTTTCTGGTAAACTCATCCAGTTTGATCCTTTAACTAGAGAAGCCTTATTAATGCTTAGCTCTGCTCTGACTATGCGTATCAAAGTCCAACCAGAGTCCTTCTCTTGAAATTCAGACATTTTATTTTGAATTTCTGAAATTTGGTTAGAAAATATTTCATATATTTCATCTCCTCTGGTCAACAAATTCATTTTGGCCCTATGATGAATAATATTTAACTCCAATTCCTCTCCTACAATTTTTACATATTCTGCTACAATACTTACATTAAATTTTATTACAGTGTGGCTTAGTACATGACTTTCAAGTATTTCTATGAAAATTGATTCATTTTCACCAATGAAATCTTCTACTAAAAGTTCATCTCTTTTATTGTTTAAACCATACGTTACAATATTATTTTTGAACGCTTTGCTTATGGTGTAAAATTTCCTATTATCTTCTTGTCTTCCTTGATTTTCTTCATCAATGCTGGTATTATTTATTAAATTACCTCCATAAGCATCCGCTCCATGTAGTTCTTGTTGTTGTTGTTGTGGTTGATATTGTAGTAGTTGATGTTCATAAGTATTTGTGTACCATTGCATGGAGGTAGAAGGTTGTTGCCAATACATTTGTTTTTGTTGCTGTTGTAGTTGATATTGCAATTGTTGGTCAGAATTTGGGTACCACTGCATGGCAGTAGGAGTTTGCTCCCAATACATTTGTAATTGTTGTTGTTGTTGTGGTTGATATTGTAGTAGTTGATGTTCATAAGTATTTGTGTACCATTGCATGGAGGTAGAAGGTTGTTGCCAATACATTTGTTTTTGTTGCTGTTGTAGTTGATATTGCAATTGTTGGTCAGTATTTGGGTACCACTGCATGGCAGTAGGAGTTTGCGCCCAATACATTTGTAATTGTTGTTGTTGTGGATATTGTTGTTGCTGTTGTTGTTGTTGTTGAGGATATTGATATTGTTGTGGAGGATATAGATATTGTTGTTGTTGAGGATATTTATATTGCTCCTCAACATCATGTTTTCGGATATGATCGGAAAAACACTTTTGGTATTTATATACCTTATTGCAGATATTGCATTTATATACCGCATCCATTTTAATAATTTATAGAATGTATTGATAATATGTATATATTTTTTAAGATTTTTTACGATGATGTACTTGCTAGATACAATGCTATACTTGCTGCTAGATTAGAAAACTTCTCAATTTATACGAATTATGATCAAGTCATATGCATAATTTAAGAGTCAATAGACAGAGACAGAGACAAATGTCAGCAAGCAGTGAAAATAACAACCAATCTTTGACAATCCTCAATATCACAAACTTCAATTTGTTTACAAAATAAGTGAAAAGAATGAATAAATACAACACGCATAAATTGTATATTTTATTCATTTCTTCAAATTCTTTACACATAAAAAAATTAAAAATCAAACAACAACAAAAACAGAAACATTGATATCTCACCAATATACATAATTACTTTCTATAAATACCCTTCCATGTCCCCAGCTAAAAAAACGAATATTACAAACAACAAAAAGTAATGCCGAGTGCACACTATGATATTTTGTGACATCGCAACAGTGTGCCCTAGTGGTAACGTTTATCATTTCCGTTTTGTATTCCATATAAAAAATAAAAATAAAACATAATGTGAAAGGCGTTGCAACATTTTAAAAAATGATTAGAACACAAGAAAATGCCAGATTTGTACTCGGCATTGCACATATACATATACGACTACTTACCCATCTGCCAACGCTCAAGTTATTGTAAAAACATACACAAATACACACGTATGAGCATAACGTTGGCTCCCATGATCACGCATCTCTAATTCCCTTTGACAATCATAAATATCTTACACTTCATTTTTTCCAACCTTCAAACAAGTTCATAAATTACATATTTCGTTTACCTCTTCAAACTCTTTAAATATAGGAAATAGAAAAATCAAACTAAAAAAACCAACAACAAAAAACATTCATAGATTTCCCACAAGCATACATAATTTCTTTCTAAAATAATCTTCCATGACCACCAGCTAAAAAAAAAAAAGAATATTGCAAAAAGACAAAAGCAACATTTTTCTCTATGCACACACGCACTTACACTCTAAAATCATAAACCTGCTTCAACCGCTTAACAAACCAAAAAAAAAATTCCATTCAAAATTAAAATTAAAACAAAAACATACATAAAATCCTTCGTACCTACATAATTAACTATGTACATCGACGAACGGATATCAAACCATGCTTATCTCACAAACCATATATTTTATTCATGTCTTCGAACTCTTTAAACATAGGAAAAAAATAAATAAAAATCAAACTAAATAAAACCAACAACAAAAAACATTCATAGATTTCCACACAATTTCTTTCTCAAGTACCCTTCCGCAACCGCTTAACAAACGAAAAAACATACTACGTACAAACAAAAGAATATTACAAAAAAATAAACTATGCACACACGCACACACAATATAAAATCATAAACCTGCTGCAACCGCTTAACAAACGAACAAACATACTACTTACAAACAAGCCCCACGTGCCTACATAATTAACTATGCGCATCGGCGAACGGATATCAAACCATAAAATTAAAACAAACACACATCGACGGGCCGACATCAAACTACCCTTTTCTACGTACAAACCGTCCATAACCCTCGTCACTTCACACCATTGACACTAATTACCATAATATGCAAATTTTAGCCCATAAATTACAAAATTTCAATTTTAATTACCCAAATTTGACAATTTTAATTGTCATAGAACCGCCAGTATCTAACTACTGAATTACTATCACTAAGTTAATGTCCGACACTGGTCGGGCCTAATAATTATATTTAGATTTAAGATTTGAATACTTATTGTTAGTTCATTTTTGAAGATACAATAAATAAATATATGTATGCATAAAAAAAAAAAAATTTTGCTGGTGCACCCTACATCCAGCAATGGCCGAAAATTAGCATTTTTTCCAGAAAAAGTATAATTTTTCCAGTTACACCAAAAAAGCTTCAATGTAGCTGATTCTAACACCTTTTTAAGTAAACCGTAGCTAATTCATTCACCTTTCGTATAAATATGTTGTACATGGTAGTAAAAATTAAACATAATTATATTTTAAGTAGATTTTTGTTTTTGTAGATTTTGTATGGTAAATATAGTAAAAAGCAGCAAGATTTTTTCTTCCAATATGTATTGAGTTAGGGCCTTTCTGTATTAAGGTAACAATGTGGAATATCATATATGCTCCATAAATTTTTTTTAGCTGGGTATGTATATTAAAATTTAAACATTTTCTTTATTTTCTTGTTAAACAAAGTTTCTTTTTTCGGAAGTAAAACATGGCACACCTCCAATACAACACTTATGTTCCAGTACTTACACGCAGTGGTGGAATACTTTTATCAATATTTAAAATAACATACATATGTATGTATATTGTTTTCAAATATTAGGAAACGGTAGAAAATTAACAAAAACTAAGTGTTGACACTACAATCGATATTCTGACAATATTGATATCATTCGCCAGTAACAAATAAAAATTGATTTCAGCCACACTTTCATCTTTTAATAGTATTCTATTATTTGTTTTGAATTAACATATCTTATACAATGAGTATATAAGTAATTATTTCCAGAATGTATATTTTTTAATATGTTTAATTGAATTAACAATCATGTATATATGTACGTATATTAATACATAATAACATACCAGCACAAATTGTTTGACACAAGCAGAATTAAGCCAAAAGCGATACTTAAACGTTGAACGATCATTTTTAAATGAACGCAAGTACAATCAACTTTTCTTACAAGTCTACGAAATATTAAGCATACATATCGAGCATTTGATGCAATAGAATCATAACTCAAAAAACGTGATTTTTTAGTCAATAATACAGAATTAATCGTCATATTTCTTCAAAATTTCATTCAAATATCTTGTATACCCAACCCTTGAAAGGAGAATAAAATGTTGTAAATTTTGTTATATATAATTCTTATTTAAGATTTAGGTCGTTTTTTAATAGATCACACATTTTTTAAATTATCGGTATTTCGCTGTAACTTTGTGTAGCTTCTTCGTATTAAAATTTATTTTATTCTATTGAAATAGAAATAAAAAAAAATAAGAAGCCACACAAAGTTGCAAGGAGATATCGATAATTAAATAAATTTTTTATATATTTCTTCAAACAAGATCTGAAGCCTAAGTTATATAAATTTTTTCTGTATTTAATACACTGCATACTAGTCCTCAATCCAACATAATGAAGAAAAAAGGAGAAAACACTCCGTCACGTATGGGGCAGATCGAGTGAAGCAACTTTTGAAATGAATATGGTTAAGTGCGAGTTCCAGCGAAACTGTGACACATGGAGAAAAAGTATCGTAGCAGCAAATTATAACTACGAAGCAAGCTAGATGTTGGCAAAAAGAAATTAATTAAATATATATTTATAATTAAAAACTGGTTTTTATATTTTGTCACGTTCAGTCAGAAAGCGTCACGTACAGTGCATTGTTAAATTTTTATAAATAAAATAAACATCAATAGTTAACTGTAGTTTTATCTACAGATAAGCTATATTTTCTGCATTCCACTACTTTTTCATTTCATCATCATATTCTATATAACCTATCTTTTTATATTTTTATACCTATTCAGTGGTATACAAAAAAGGTTTTTACGCAATTTTCACTCAACATTGTGCTAGTTTTACCGCATATCGGTTCTTAAATTCTGATGAAGGACCTTCGCTGTAAATGGCGTATTTGCCCTGATCTGAAGGACTGTCGTTCATAAGCAACACGTTTTTCGCCTCAGACTACAAAACTTTGAAAATCATATCGCGACTTCCGGCTAGATTATCATTTTATGCGTTAATACCCTCTATTTTCTTTCTTGGTGATTGGAACCTTATGAATACCTTAAGATAAAGTTTTCTCGATTTATGTGGAGATTCGGTACTTACAGAAGGTCCAACAGCATTTTGATATTGAACCCGTTTCTAGGCTCTTTGCAGTGCCTTCTTGTGTCTTCCCTTGTCCTCATTGGAATAGCTAAAAAATGTTCCTGGAGGCGTGGAGGCATTACCACGGGTGATTCTCATGAGTAATATTAAAATAGATAATCACAGGCAATTTTTAGCAGTTCTAGAAGGGGGAGGCTAGCCTATAGGCTATTAACTCACTTGCCGAACTATTTTCTCTTCTTCGCTTACATATTATTTCAGTTTCTTTACGGGTGATGTTCAGATCTGCTTCCTCAAGCTATTCGCGAAATTTTCGTACACGGCTAGAGCTGGTTGAAGGTTGTTCACCAATCATATTTGTATTATTTAAAATTCTTCCTACCAATCAGTTTACACTAATAAAATCGAAAGATATTATATATATTGTTTCTCGGCGTCAGGTATAGACACTTTTTAATCACCAAGGATCAACTATTATTAAACTGTTTATATACAAAACTTTTTCGTTATTTTTTAGACCACTAAAAGTTAGCTGTAAAAAACAAAAATCAATGTGTACACTTGACTGTGTTTTTAAATATCATTATAAAAAAAATTATTATGCAGCGATAGTAATAAACCTAAAATATTTTTTATGAATTAGACCGTAAATAAATTGATATTTATTAAAATGTTGCATAATAATTTTTTTTTTCGTTATATATTGATATATATGACTTAGAATACTTTCATAATTAAGGACACATACTCGTATGTATAATGAATAAAAAGGGAATAAATAATTTTTTTTAGTTATCGCTCTATTGAAGCAAAGGCTCGATATGTATATACATGTGTGCAATGCCGGAGTTATGTTTGATGTCGGCCTAGGCCCGTTGAGATGTGCCGCCTTTTTTGCTCTATGAAGAAACTATTTTTAAAATTAAATATTTAAATTACACTGATAGGTTTGATAGTACTACCAAAGGGTAGTAAACCCAGCGTTGTCAACTTGGTGCGTTTCGCACTATTTTGGGTGCTTTTTGAATTTTTTTGTGCGAAAAATTCCTTAGTTGTTGGGTTTTTTTGAAATGTCTGTGCGTTTTTTAATTTTTGGTGGCACCAACGCAAATTTAACGCAACAATGGGTTAAAACGGGAAAATTCTTGTTGTGAAAGTTACCAACTTCCTGATTTTTTTTATTTTGCATCATTTTAATTTAGAGTTGTACTAGTATCGATTAATATAAATTTATTTTTTTTATATTAAATGTTTATTAAGCATTTTTAAGATTTATTTACTATTTCGAATCAAAAATGCGTATTAAACAACTTTCACAATTAAGGGCACATATGTGTGTACATATGTACATAACGGACCTAACAACACTTTAATATTTTTTACAGGAGAAACAAAAAACGTTACAAAATCAAAATAATAAAGTATTCTTGAAAATTTTCTTCGAAGTTTACTGGTAGTATGGATACTTATATTTTTTTTTAACCATTTATTTCCTTTTTATAAATATTTATACTTTTATGCTAGTTTCGCTATTTGCAATAACAAAAATAGATGCATTCGTAATTACGTCCGTTTGAATTTGTTTAATAGAATCATAAATTTTGACCGCAGAAGTCTAAATATTTGCGTGAATATTTAGTTTGATATAATGAAGCATATCAATCAAAAACTCGATTTCGAATTTGTGTGTAGTTATGTCCGTTTGCATTTAAGCAGACTATATGTACAATCTGCCTTATTCATTTGTACTACACATTTGATAAGATATTTTAGGCTTTATTTTTGTTTTCAAAAACCCTGAACTGTTAAAGCCTGTGTTATTGTTAAATTTTTTATACAAAAATATTATACTTTTTATGCAAAATTAATCCAATAAATCTTTTAAATTCAAAAATAAATTTTAAACTTAGTGCGTTTTTTTGTAAATGGAGGGTTTTTTCTCCATTTTGATTCGTTTTGAAATGCCAAAGTTGACAACGCTGAGTAAGCCCTTATACTCAGTTTGGCGATTTTTCAATTCTTTCAGAATAACTAACAGGAGTTCCTAATTTTTTGCAATCATATTGAGTAATATAATCTGAACGTGTCAAGGCACCCCAGCGGAAATAATATTATGGTTTTTTTTAGCATAACTTACAAGGACTAATAATTTTTCACAAACAATATTTGGAAAGGCAGCAACAAAACCTTTAAATAGTAAATACTAAAATTGGCAGCACGGGAATAGCAACAATAGCAAAGAAAGTAAAGAAATGCAAATACAGTGTAGCGTCGTTGAAAATCTAAAAGTACGTATCATCAAAAAATTTAAGATCGTGGTTTTGATTGATTATAATTCGCTAGGTTAACTTGGATGCCTCTATCAATTTTCAGATTTCTGCGAATAAAAATAGCGCTTTTAAATCCATAATTCAAAATAACGTATCTACAAGTGCATTTATTTTATCATTAAAAATATTTTCATTTTATATCAAACTAAACACTGCAACAGAAGCAAAAAAAGTATGGTAAAAATAAATAAAATGTGATCTAATGTAGAAAGAATTTATGATAAAAACATGAAATCGCTCAAAAAACGAAAATATATAGAAGAAAATAAAAAATCTAATGTATTGGCAAAAGTATTATATGGAATTATTTGTGATAGATAGCCTTGTGTCCTCTATATAAAGTTTTTTAAAACATATATTTATTTATTGTATATATCTTCAAAAATTATCTAACAATAAGTATTCCAATCCTAAGTTTAGATATAATTTTAAAGCCGACCAGTGTCAGACATAAACTTAGTGATAATAATTAATAATACATAAATGTCGCAATAAGCACAAAAATATTTTCAGGAATTTTCATCTGAAGTGTTGCGTATTAGAGCCCTTGTGTATTAGAGCCTTGTACTCAAGATGTTAAGAGCAAAGGGGTTTTGATGGGACTCGAGTTTTGTTAAATATTTGCTGCGTATTTTGCAATTTCTTCAGTCACTTATGACATATTTAAATCATATTATTTACACAATAAAATTAATTTAATTAAAAAAAATCTTTTGTGGACTTAGGTTTGATATCTTATATACCGAATTCGGAAATTAAAACCAATATATATTTGGTTTTCATTCAAATAAAGGAGATATGAAAAACATTCCCACATTATCAATCAATTTTGCAAAAACAATCGGAAGAAAGAAACAAAATAACTTTATACATTGAGTTTTACTACGTTTATACGTGCACTATTTGCAAATAAATTAACTAACTTTCAATACGGGAAGGCAGATATACAAAAACTTGTTAGCACTTTTATAGAAAAGTTACTTATGTTTACAAAAAAGTTGTGTAAATGTATAAAGTAACAAAGGCCGAGCTTACTTATGAGTGCCATGTGCCCAAAAAAGCGTAACTACTAATTACTAATGAAAAACTGTTTGATTCAGACACGTATTTATTAAGTTAAACAGTTGAATACATAACTAATAGACAATTTTGTAGAATTCAACATGACTGTTTAAATCAATAAATACATGTCTGAATCAAACAATTTTTCATTAGTAATTATTGGTTACGCTTTTTTCGGCACATGGCACACAGATGTAAACTCTGCCAAACATTTATTTGTTTTTATTGTCATTATTTTTTTCTTTCAATGTTTGACACTTAGCTTGTGTGTGGACGCACTGAATTCTTGCATAACCGTTTCTAAATTGCCTTTCGAAACAGTTAAAAATTATATGGATTGAGGACATCAAATCTTTTTATTTGCGATTCGGACACTTGCATTCTAATTGAAAATTTTCGAAATTCATGACAGTAACAATTACCTTTTTTTTGGAAGATGACATGTGAACAGAAAAAGTTCTACGTTATAAACCTCATTGAGTGTGAAAATAAGAAACGTGTTTGTGTAGAAAATACTAGACGATCGAAAAAAAAAGTTAGATCATAAGTAAGTGTTTTTATTAAAACCGTTTAAAAGCTTACTAACATAACAATGAGGTTCTAATTTTTGTGCCATTATTGGCTGCACATCTAAAAATTACTTAAGTGTAGTTACGTCTTCTTTTTTCAGAAAAAAGTGAAACGGACGTAACTAACATAAAAGCTTAAATATATACGAGTATAACGAGGAAATAAATGGTATAAAAAAAATATATAAGTATCCAAGTAAATTTTCATGAAAATTTTCAAGAACAGTTTATTATTATTTATTTTGTAACGTGTTTTGTTTCTCCTGTAAAAAATATAAAAGTATAGTTACGTCCGTTTGGATTTAAGGTAACGATATGAATATTCCTTGGAAGCAATGAAAATTTATTTCCTTAAAAATCACTTCCAACTTTTTACTGCCATAACTAATAACTAATCGATACTTTCTAAGTTTGAAGCTGAAGCAGTGACCCATAGCTGAATTCCGTAGCATCATATGGATTTCAAAAGCGTTTTGTATATTAAAAGTTTACAGTCTAGACTGTGAGTTGAATTTCTTCCAATCAGTCAATGTATTTGAGTTATTTTTAGTTTCATTTGTGTTAGCTTTGAGTCAATGGGATTCGCAGTTCTGCGTCAATTAAAATTTGGGTAATTAAAATCTGAAATTTGTGTTATCAGTGCAAAATTTTCTGAAATTTTAAAATTTGGGTAATTAAAATTTCAAATTTGTGAAATTGTGTTTTTGTTTATATTAGGAGTTTTTTGCTTACATTAACTGTTTTTTGTTTAAATTAGTAGTGTGAACGGGTAATTTTTTTTCTGGTGACATTAATTGCGTGCGAACGGGTGATTTTTTTTTGTGGTAATGGATTAAAAATCATAAAATTAATTTTTCCAAATGCCGACGGCAAAACATCATTATTTTTTTTCCAAATGCCGATGGCAAAACATCATTATTTGTTTTTCCTATTACAGAAAAATCATGAAAATGATTTTTCATAATGCCGACGGGAAAGTTGTCAGAGTTGCCAGACTGTGGGAATATGTATATACTCTATATATGTATGTATGTATATATGTATGTATGTATGATTTTCTCACGCTAATAAATTATTTATCATGTCAACATTTTATGGTATAAAATGTTCTCATATATGTGAACCCCCTAATGCTTGCGTGTGGGTGGTCGAGTTTGTCTGTCCCAGATAAGTTTATTTGTTTAAGAAATATTTATTTCATAACATTATGAAATTCTTGAATGTGTATGTATGTATGTATGTACATGCATATGCATGTGTGACCGTAGGAATTTGTGTATGGAGTATTTTGTGGCTCTGTAGAATACAGACGTAATATTTGCATACCTTTATATTTTGCAACGCAGTCATTTTTTTGAGTGCGATTATTTTAAAGCGGAGGATTTTCAACTAACTACAGTCATCAGCAGAGAAACAAAAAGTATAAATTCGCAAGTAAGCAGAGCTACCGCTACTAATTTTCGTATAAATACGCCAACTTTTCTAATCAACACATCAGTACTTTATTGTATTTAGCAGCATCATTGTCGTCAATCCATTATACTTCCGCGTTTATAATTTTGATTCAATTTGGAAAAATGAGTTCTTCGGGTTATAATTGTGACATATGTAACAAAGTTCACAAATACCAAAAATCCTTTTGGATCACCTTAAGACCCATAGTATGATGAATCAAGTGGTGGTAAGCGGGGCCAAAATCAAGAGCAACCGCTCACTCTCTCTCTCTCTTCAAAATCAGCAGCAGCAGCTAAACACTTTTCATCATCGTCAGCAACAACCTTATCTACAATACCTCAATATCAACTACCAATGAGTTATCAGCAATACGTTATGCCTAACTGTTACCCTACCCCAATGTCATGGAATAACCAGTTTTTGGGAACAGGAGTACCAATACAATATCAGCAATATGAGTATCCAAGCTACACTTATAATCCCCTTAAAGGAGATAATCAATTGCAGCAGTATTCCAATTTGATGCAATGGCAACCTCTTACTTACCAGCAACAATAGCAACAACAACAACAACATCAACAAGAAAAACAGCCTCAACAACAAGGAGTAGATATCCTCGGAGGGACTTTATTGAACGATGCTATGAATATAAATTTACCGGATGGCGCTGAAGAAATAGAAGTAGGAGAAGAAACTCTGCCAACTCCAATGAATACTTCGCATGCTAGCACAGAAGAAGATAATGTGAGATATTATAAAATATCAAGAGCATTTAAAAATAATATCATCACATATGGATTAAACAATAAAAAAGACCAACTGCTCCTGGAAGAGTTTGTTGGAGAAAACAAAAATATTTTCATAGAGATGCTTGAAAGTCATTTACTAAGCCACACAATTATAAAATTTAATATAAGTATTGTGGGAGAATATGTAAAAATTATGGGTGGAGAATTGGAGCTCAATATAATTCATCATAGAGCTAAAATGAGTTTGCTGACGAAGGCAGATAATGTAGAAGAGCTATTTTCTAACCAAATGTCAGAAATTTAAAATAAAATGTCGGAATTTCAAGACTCTGGTTGGACTTTGATAAGTATAGTTCGAGCGGAAATAAGCATCAATAAATCGACTCTCGTCAGAGGGTCAAACTAAGTATCTACTCCTGAAAAACGTTATAAAAGTAAAGTGTGCATCAATATAGAAAATAATGATGCATATTGCTTCAAATGGTGTCTGATTGCTGCAATGGATACTACTAAATATAGTAATCCAAAACGATGTAGTTCTTACAATATCCATGACATTGCTGCTGAGATTATTTATACGCGAAATGGTGTAGCTCTAAATTTAAAAAAATTAGGGTTCCCATTAGCACTAACTAAAATCAAAGATTTCGGGGTGAATAATCCAGCAATAAGTGTGAATGTATTTGGGTACGATGAGGTAGCTGATGAGATCATTGGTCCTTATTACGTGACCAAGGACGAGAAAATGAACCATGTAAACTTGCTGCTTTTAGAGAATGATGTAGGTCATCACTACATTTTGATAAAGAACATATCAAAGTAAGTTAAAAAATTATACAACACTTTATTTTAATGCTACATATACTTGCTATATATTTTTATAAAATATGTACGTTTTGTTTATAATCTTTTTTTTCTACGTTTTATTTTTTATTATTCACAGACTTTTACAGAAGCAGACTACCCGGGATGGACATAAATTAAATTTCTGCAATAGCTGCCTGCGGTATACTCATAGCGAGAATGGAATGACTAGCCATAAAGCAAAATGTGGCAAAATAGTAACTACTATGCCATCAGGTGCGGATACTATTCTGCAGTTTAAGGGGCATCAAAGAAAAATGGATGTGCTCTTCGTGGTATATGAAGACTGTAAGTGCATCTTGGAGGATGTAAATGATAGCGTAAGTAACAAAGCTAATTTAATTAAAAAGCACACACCTTGCGCATTTAGTTTTTATATTAAGTGTCTCCATGACAAAAAGTTATAAAAGTTAAGAGTATATACAGTGAAATATATAATAATCATTAAGTAAATAATAGAGAAATGGAAACTTTATCCCATTCTGATATTTGTAATTTTTATAGTGCGGTGAATTGTCATATATGCCAAAACTTTTTAGGTAAAGATCGCGTTAGAGACCACTGTCACATTAGCGGGAAATTTAGAGGTGCAGCCCACAAAACTGTAATTTAAGTTACCAAATACCCAAGTTTATACCAGTTTACTTTCACAACTATTCAAATTATGACTCACATCTTTTTATTAAAGAATTAGGCAAAATTTCAATGCAACTGAAAGCACTCCCTCTCAATAAGGAGCTTTATATATCACTCTCCCAATTTACAAAAATGAGCGATGCTCATGATGTTGACATAAGATTTCTTGATACAATACGCTTTATGGCTAAGAGTTTCGAATCATTGGCTTGCAATTTGTCAGATAATGATTTCAGCACTATAAAATCCTTATTTCAGTCATAAAAAGAGTTTCAGCTCATTAAGAAAAAAGGTATTTTTCCGTATGAGTACCTAAACTCATTCCAAAAATAAATAGATAAATGTCAGCTCCCTTCACGCAGTGATTTCTTTAATAAGCTTAACAATAAAGAGTGTTCTTTAGAGGAATATGCACATGCTGAAGAGGTATGTAATCCTTTTGGTTGCAAAATAATGAAAGATTACATGGAACTTTTCTTAAAAACAGATGTCCTCTTACTAACAGATATTTTCGAGAACTTTAGAAAAGTTTGTAAAGGTATTTATGAGCTGGATCCATGTCAATATTATACAGCTCCTAGACTTTTCTGGGATGCAATGTAAAAATATACAAAAATTTAATAAGAATTATTGACGGACATAGACATCTACAATTTTATGAAAAAAGGTATACATGGGGGAATCGTACAGTGTAGTCAGAGATATTCAAAGGCAAATAATAAGTATTTGCAAGATTTTGATAAAGAAAAGCCTTCAGAATTTCTTGTATACTTAGACGCAAACAACCTCTATGGTTGGGCGATGTCGGAATATCTTCCTTATGGTGGGTTCAGATGGTTATCGCATAACGAGCTGAGTCTGGATCCAAAACGCATAGCTGACAATGGAACAGACGGTTATGTATATGAGGTCACTTTGGATTATCCTTCCCACCTACATGACTTGCATAATGACCTTCCTTTTTGCGCTGAAAATAAAAAAGTTATGCAAGCGAAGTATAACAAGTTGAAAACCGATTTCTCTACAAAGCATTCATATGTGATACACTATAGAGTTCAGAAACAATGCTTAGAATATGGCTAAGTTTTAAAGAAAACACATCGTATTCTAGCATTTAAACAATCTCCATGGTTACAAGGTTATATTGATCTAAATACCAGACATAGAGCCAGTGCTAAAAATGCTTTTGAAAAAAACTTTTTCAAACTTCTCAATAATGCATTGTATGGTAAAACCATGGAAAATGTGGACAAGATAAGAGATGTTAATATTGTCCAAATTGAAACAGAATAAATCGGAACCATTTGGGGGCACAAGATTGGATATCCAAACCCAACTGTCATAGTTTATCTATATTTTTCGAAGATCTGGTAGCTATCGAAATGAATAGAGTCAAGACATACTACAATAAACCAATTTACTTAGGATTTTGCGTACTGGAGCTTTCCAAATGGAAAATGTATAATATCCATTACGGGTACATGCAACCTAAGTTCAAGACAAAACTCTCATTAAACTATATGAACACAGACTCTGTTATTTATACAATAAAAACGGACGACTTTTATGTTGACATAAAGAATGACATAGAACAAAAATTTGATACATCGGACTACCCTGCAGACAATATTTATAATCTTCCACTAGTTAATAAAAAAGTTTTAGGTATGATGAAGGATGAAAATTGTGGTAAAATAATGACAGAATTTGTTGGGCTGCGTTCAAAGATGTACTCATATAGTGTACAAAACCAAAATGACACTAAAAAATCGAAGGGAGTAAAGCGAGCAATATTAGATAAGTATAGTTTAGCCTCTTATAAAAATTGTCTCTTTAATAAATCTAATGTATATGATAATATGTTAACATTTAAATCTAAGTTACATCAAATATATACTAGTCAGTTAAATAAGGTAGTCTTAAGTTATGGAGACGATAAAAGAAAAATAAGATCTAATAACATTAATACATATGCATGGTATCATTTTCGTATTAAGGAAACTAACCCTGAATACGAACTTGACATGTTGCTAGAAGAGATTGCTATAATGCAAGAAAACGTATAAAATTAATTAAAAATTAATGTACATAAAATTTTAGTTATTAAGAAAAATTATATTATTGTTAAAATCTTAATTATTAAGAAAAAATATTTTATTCTAAAAATAAGACAAAAAGTGATGTACATATACATAAGAATTTTTTAAGTAAAAATGTGAAATAAAATATTGATAAAAGAATGAAATATGTAAATTGTTTTTTTATTGCAACTTTAATTTAGTAAATAGAAATTTTAACAACAAGTGTCTACATTTTTATATGCATGTATTTTGTTTCTCTACTTGATGTACTTAGTTAAATCAAAAAATTTTTGTTTTTGCTTATTTGCAAATTTTTGTTTACATAACTTTTGTTTTTTTTTATATTTCACTTAATTATGCACAGTTTTGTTTCCTTGAGAGGTTCTGCACAAGAAAAATTTAATTTCACAATATTATGAAATTCCATTAAATTTCATTTGATATTTTCATAAAGACAAAAAATTTAGATTTTCGGATAAGTCCATGAATTTTTCACTACACACAAGTTTCTATTAATCTCTAATCGAAAAGATGATTCCTAGTTATCTTTTTGAAAAAATAATGCAAACAGTGATGCCATTAGGATACATTTTTCGTATGTTTTGATGACTTCAGGTACCATGTGTAATCCCGATATTTTTCGTATCTTTTGAATTTGTACGCAAAATGTACAGAAAATATGAACATCTATTTTTTTAAGAAAATATGAACATCTTTTTTATTTTCAGGAAATTTATATGAACTTTTTGATATAATCGCCTTAGTATAAGCGCCTATTAAGTTTTACAAAAATGAATTTGTTTTGATAACATCCAAAGATAGTTATGTACATATAATTAATTTTAAAGTTTTGAAATTACATAACTTAATTAAATATAAAAAGAATTTATATGATATCATTTTCTTTCCAATATTTATTAAATATGAAATAAAAATTTTGTGTTAATAAATAAATAAAAATGGACTTTCAAATTTTTTACAAAATGTATCTTTATGCGAACAAATGTATCTTTTTGGAAACTAAAATGTATCTTTCTCGAAATTTCACTGGCAACACTGAATGCAAAACAAGAAATATTTCGCATTTTACCCTTTGACCATCTTATAAACTGCCTTTACATAAAAGTCATGGTTTTTTATAAGTTTTCCATTACATAGAATAAAGAAATATATATTCTTCAGCTGAAGTACGTAGTAAATTAATATTATATTGGAAAAACCAAATATTGATAATATATTAATTATACTTGAGAGCCCATGGGACTTTGTATATATGTACATATAACACACCAAATATTGTTACTATTGTTTATTATAGTTAATTTTTTTCCCCAGAATTGTAATCTAATAAACAAAATATAAAAAAAAAACAAGAAATATTTTGTGATTTTGTGAGACTAACCCGCAGGTTTTAACTTAATATTTAATTACGTATTTAGCTAATTTTTATTAAAACTTAAGTTTTATTTTAATAGGGTTTCAGTTTTTCAGTGTGAAAATGTGTTTGGTATTTAATTGTGATAAAAGTATGGTAGCACTATTAAATTGTGTATATATTTGTAATAAAAGTACGGTACCACTATTAATGTCAAAAAATATAAACAACTTTTTCACTTATCAGCTGCAAAATGAAAATGGTTTGGTCTACTTCTTATTGTACGAGGACGCCGCAAAATTTGTCTTCTTAATCTTGCACAGAATGCTGCATCATTCATATCTTCTTCATCTGAATTCATTGTTTTAGTTGATATTAATAATAACACAATCACAATCACGAGTTTATTTATTGTATATTTTTATAAAATAATGAAAAAGTTCAATGTGCAATTTTCATAATTTGCAGAACTGTCAAAATCATATGGTAGTATGAAAAACTTAAGTTTCACTTAAATGTATGGAGTCGGCGATTTAAGTCATATTTAACTAGGATCTGTAAAAATGAATTTTTTACTTGAATGGAACTTAAGTTTAAAACCCGTTTAATTTTTAAGTTAAAAATTGCGCATAAGTGTGTGTGAGTTTGATTCTTTGTTTAAGTGTATTTTTGTATACATATGAACTTGTATGTGCAGCTTTTGTTGTTATTGTAGGGAAACGTTGCGCTTACAGTAGATTTATGGATGTATCTCGGATTGTTTGTATATGTGTATGTATGTGTGTGCATATACGTATGTTTTTGTATTTACTTGTATGTTTGCCAGTATCCACTACTTTTGTTGTAGTGGCAGACTAACATTATAACCTGTAGGAAATGTCGATGGTGAAAAAGTACTTACTCGCTTTTGACTTTGCAACCAGTACTACTTTAAAATTATTCCTAATAGTATTTGGTGTTTTTTTAGAGGTATAAAACTTCGAATTGAAATAAAACACAAGAAAATCGTTTTAATGTCCATCAATTTGGCTTTATTGGAAGGATAATTTTATGCCATTAATGTTTAAATATGATTTCGGGCATGTGGCCGCCGCGGCTGGCTCGAATAAAGCCAATTCTACAGGTCCAATTTTCAACCACTTTTTCGAGCATATGGGGCGAAATTATGCGCTCATCGAATGTTTCCTTCAATAAATCGATTGTGACGTGCGCTGTGTGGCATGTAGCGCCGTCTTGTTCGAACCACAACACATCCACATTCATGCCATCCAATTCGGGAACAAAATAGTCGGTTATCATGGCTCTATACCGGTCTCCATTAACGGTAACCAACGGTCGACCATAAAATGGACGGAGCTTGCGGTAAACTTCGCGAACTGAACCATTATTTTCGAAATAAATTTGCACGATTTGCAAGCGTTGTTCTTTTGTCAACCTGTTCATGATGAAATGGCAAACCAAACTAAATATTAATCACTTGACAGCTGACAAAATGGCCGCCAGTTAAAAAAGTGATGCCAACTTAAAGTTCTATACCTCAATAAAAAAACCCTTTAGTTGTGGGTTCCCAGTTCTGTGGCAATTAAAAATTGTGAAATTTCTGTGAAATTTTTAAAATTTGGGTAATTAAAATTTGAAATTGTGTTTTCGGTGCGCTTTGATGTTTTTTGTTTACATTAGTTGTGGGAACGGGTGAGTTTTTTGTGATGACATTAATTGCATGTGAACGGGTGATTATTTTTTTGTGGTAATGGATTAAAAATCATGAAATTGATTTTTCCAAATGCCGACGGCAAAACATCATTATATATTTTCCTACTACGGGAAAACGTGAATATTAATTTTTCCTAATGCCGACGGGAAAGTTGTGGGTGTTGCCGTGATTTGGGGTGGGTGGGGGTTTTATCGTATTACCATCAGGAGAAATTATATTTGATGACTACTACTACGCGATTCTCATATGTATGTATGTATGTATATATGTTTATACGTATATATGTATTTATATATGTATATATGTTTATATGTATGTATTTATGTATGTATGGTTTTCTCACGCTAATAAATTATTTATCATGTCAACATTTTATGGCATAAAATGTTCTCATATATGTGGGGTTCACATGCTAATGCTTGTGTGTGGGTAGTTGAATTTGTCTGTCCATAATAAGTTTATATTTTGTTTATTTGTTTAAGAATTAATTTATTTCATAACATTATGAAATTCTTGAATGTGTATGTATGTACATATTTACATATGTATGTACATGCATATGCATGTGTAACCGTGGGAATTTGTGTATGGAATATTTTGTGGCTCTGTAGAATACAAACGTAATATTTGCATACCTTTATATTTTGCAACGCAGTCATTTTTTTAAGTGCGATTATTTTAAAGCGGAGGATTTTCAACTAAGTACAGTCATCAGCAGAGAAACAAAAAGTATAAAAAATACGCCAACTTTTCTAATCAACACATCAGTACTTTATTGTATTTAGCAGCATCATTGTCGTCAATCCATTATACTTCCGCGTTTATAATTTTGATTCAATTTGGAAAAATGAGCTCTTCGAGTTATAATTGTGACATATGTAACAAAGTTTACAAATACCAAAAATCCCTTTTGGATCACCTTAAGACCCATAGTATGATGAATCAAGGCGTGGTAAGCGGCGGCAGAAATCAAGAGCAACCGCAGATATATCTTCAAAATGAGCAGCAGCAGCTAAACACTTTTCATAATCATCAGCAGCAACCTTCTCTATAGTATCAACTTCCAATGAGTTATCAGCAATACGTTATGCCTAACTGTTACCCTTCACCAATGTCATGGAATAACCAGTTTTTGGGAACAGGAGTACCAATACAATATCAGCAATATGAGTATCCAAGCTACACTTATAATCCCGTTACAGGAGATAATCAATTGCAGCAGTATTCCAATTTGATGCAATGGCAACCTCTTACTTACCATCAACAATAGCAACAACAACAACAACATCAACAAGAAAAACAGCCTCAACAACAAGGAGTAGATATCCTCGGAGGGACTTTATTGAACGATGCTATGAATATAAATTTACCGGATGGCGCTGAAGAAATAGAAGTAGGAGAAGAAACTCTGCCAACTCCAATGAATACTTCGCATGCTAGCACAGAAGAAGATAATGTGAGATATTATAAAATATCAAGAGCATTTAAAAATAATATCGTCACATATGGATTAAACAATAAAAAAGACCAACTGCTCCTGGAAGAGTTTGTTGGAGAAAACAAAAATATTTTCATAGAGATGCTTGAAAGTCATTTACTAAGCCACACAATTATAAAATTTAATATAAGTATTGTGGGAGAATATGTAAAAATTATGGGTGGAGAATTGGAGCTCAATATAATTCATCATAGAGCTAAAATGAGTTTGCTGACGAAGGCAGATAATGTAGAAGAGCTATTTTCTAACCAAATGTCAGAAATTTAAAATAAAATGTCGGAATTTCAAGACTCTGGTTGGACTTTGATAAGTATAGTTCGAGCGGAAATAAGCATCAATAAATCGGCTCTCGTCAGAGGGTCAAACTAAGTATCTACTCCTGAAAAACGTTATAAAAGTAAAGTGTGCATCAATATAGAAAATAATGATGCATATTGCTTCAAATGGTGTCTGATTGCTGCAATGGATACTACTAAATATAGTAATCCAAAACGATGTAGTTCTTACAATATCCATGACATTGCTGCTGAGATTATTTATACGCGAAATGGTGTAGCTCTAAATTTAAAAAAATTAGGGTTCCCATTAGCACTAACTAAAATCAAAGATTTCGGGGTGAATAATCCAGCAATAAGTGTGAATGTATTTGGGTACGATGAGGTAGCTGATGAGATCATTGGTCCTTATTACGTGACCAAGGACGAGAAAATGAACCATGTAAACTTGCTGCTTTTAGAGAATGATGTAGGTCATCACTACATTTTGATAAAGAACATATCAAAGTAAGTTAAAAAATTATACAACACTTTATTTTAATGCTACATATACTTGCTATATATTTTTATAAAATATGTACGTTTTGTTTATAATCTTTTTTTTCTACGTTTTATTTTTTATTATTCACAGACTTTTACAGAAGCAGACTACCCGGGATGGACATAAATTAAATTTCTGCAATAGCTGCCTGCGGTATACTCATAGCGAGAATGGAATGACTAGCCATAAAGCAAAATGTGGCAAAATAGTAACTACTATGCCATCAGGTGCGGATACTATTCTGCAGTTTAAAGGGCATCAAAGAAAAATGGATGTGCTCTTCGTGGTATATGAAGACTGTAAGTTCATCTTGGAGGATGTAAATGATAGCGTAAGTAACAAAGCTAATTTAATTAAAAAGCACACACCTTGCGCATTTAGTTTTTATATTAAGTGTCTCCATGACAAAAAGTTATAAAAGTTAAGAGTATATACAGTGAAAGATGCCTCACAAAAATTTGTATCATTTTTAATTCAAGATTGTGAGGAAATATATAATAATCATTTAGTAAATAATAGACAAATGGATACTTTATCCCCTTCTGATATTTGTAATTTTTATAGTGCGGTGAATTGTCATATATGTCAAAACTTTTTAAGTAAAGATCGCTTTAGAGATCACTGTCACATTAGGGGGAAATTTAGAGGTGCAGCCTACAAAACTGTAATTTAAATTAAATACCCAAGTTTATACCAGCCTACTTTCACAACTACGCAAATTATGACGCATGTATGCTGAAGAGGTATGGAATTCTTTTGGTTGCAAAACAATGAAAGATTACATGGAACTTTACTCAAAAACAGACGTCAGATATTTTCGACAACTTTAAAAAAGTTCGCAAAGGTATTTATGAGCTGGATTCATGTCAATATAATACATCTCCTAGACTTTCCTGGTATGCGATGTTAAAATATAAAAAAATTGAATTAGAATTATTGACGGACATAGACATATACAATTTGATGAAAAAAGGTATACGTGGGGGAATTGTACAGTATAGTCAAAGATAGTCAAAGGCAAATAATAAGTATTTGCAAGATTTTGATAAAGAAAAACCTTTAGAATTTCTTGTATACTTAGACGCAAACAACCTCTATGGTTGGGCGATGTCGGAATATCTTCCTTATGGTGGGTTCAGATGGTTATCGCATGATGAGCTGAGTTTGGACCCAAAGAGCATAGCTGACAATGGAACAGACGGTTGTGTATATGAGGTCACTTTGGATTATCCTTTCTACCTACATAGCTTGCTTAATGACCTTCCTTTTTGCGCTGAAAATCTCTACAAAGCAATCATACGTGATACACTATAGAGTTCTAAAACAATGTTTAGAATATGGCTTAGTCTTAAAGAAAACACATCGTGTTCTAGCATTTAAACAATCTCCATGGTTACAAGGTTATATTGATCTAAATACCAGACATAGAGCCAGTGCTAAAAATGCTTTTGAAAAAAACTTTTTCAAACTTCTCAATAATGCATTGTATGGTAAAACCATGGAAAATGTGGAGAAGAGGAGAGATGTTAAAATTTTCCAAATTGGAACAGAACAAATCGGAACCATTTCGGGGCACAAGATTGGATATCCAAGCCCAACTTTCATAGTTTATCTATATTTTTCGAAGATCTGGTAGATATAGAAATGAATAATATAATTTCCATTACGGGTCCATGCAACCTAAGTGCAAGACAAAACTCTCATTAAACTATATGGACACAGACTCTTTTATTTATACAATAAAAACGGATTATGCTGACATAGAACAATAATTTGATACATCGGACTACCCTGCATACAATATTTATAATCTTCCACTAGTTAATAAAAAAGTTTTAGGTATGATGAAAGATGAAAATTGTGGTAAAATAATGACAGAATTTGTTAGGCTGCGTTCAAAGATGAATGAGTACATCTTGTACAAAACCAAAGTGACATTAAAAATCGAAGGAGGTAAATCGAGCAATATTAGATAAGTATAGTTTAGCCTCGTAAAAAAATTGTTTATTTAATAAATCTAACGCATGTGATATGTTAATATTTCAATCTAAGTTACATCAAATATATACTAGTCAGTTAAATAATGTAGTCTTAAATTATTGAGACGATAAAAGAAAAATAAGATCTAATAACATTAATAATACATATGCATGGTATCATTTTCGTATTAAGGAAACTAACCCTGAATACGAACTTGACATGTTGCTAGAAGAGATTGTTAGAATGCAAGAAAACAGATAAAATTAATTAAAAATTAATGTACATAAAATTTTAGTTATTAAGAAAAATTTTATTATTGTTAAAATCTTAGTTATTAAGAAAAATTCTTTTATTATAAAACTTATTGTACATAAAATCTTGGTTATTAAGAAAAATATTTTATTCTAGGTTAGGTTATGTAGGGGTGGCAGTCAGAAGCCCGGACTCTCTTAGACCGTTTTGGAACATTGTGATACCACGGAGACTCTGCTTATGCGGAGTCCCCACCGTCGAACCAACCAGAGCTAAATATAAAGCTACTAATACGTTGCAATTCAACACTAGCAATGTTAGAAAGTTCCCTGAACTCAAGAGCGCCCATTGTGGCCATTCTCTTTTTTGCAAGTCCAGGACAGTGACAAGGAAAATTTTCTACACTTTCCTCTTCATCGATATCCTGGCAGATACGGCAAAAATCATTGTGTTCAACCTTTATTGTTGTTCATGTCTACCTATGAGACAGTGTCCGGTTAGCACGGACACTAGAATTGAGATCTGTTTCCTATTCTTCAAAATTAAAGAAGCCATATTTTTCCTATTTAGATGAGTCCATAACTGCCTTGTGATCACGAAATCATTTCTTGTGACAAACCTTCTATTTGTTTCATCCTCTATCCTGCGCCTGAGCCTGAGTTTGCAAGAGAGTAGGAGTAAGCCCACACATTCCAAATCTGGTGGAACTTGTAGGGTTGTCCCAATTCTAGCAAGCTCATCAGCCCTAGAGTTCCTTTGAAAGCCTCTATGCGCTGGGATCCAGATGATCCTAATATCCAACTGCTCTGCCATCTCATTTAGAGATGATCGGCAGTCGAGGGCTGTTGTTGTTCTTAGAAACGGGGATTCAAGGGCCATGATAGCTGCGCGACTATCGGTGTATATGTTAATCAAAGTCGTTGAAGTGACATTTACTTTCAACCAATCCGCGACTTCTCTTATAGCGAGGATCTCTTCCTGAAAGACACTGCGGTGATCCGGAAGTCGCTTTGCAATACGAAGACCTAAAGCCAATGAAAAGACTCCATAACCCACACCTTCTTGTGTTTTGGAGCCGTCCGTATAAAAATCAACACTTTTTCTTCTACCTGGAGTTCCATTCATCCACAATTCTGTGGATGGTATCCAAGTTTTATGAAGACGTTCGTGTAGTAGAGCAGGGGAGGTTTGGTCAATCCTCCATCCCCATCATCATCGAGTATTTTAGAGTGGCCGGTTCCATTTCCTTTCCACCGAGAGGTACAACGAAGACGGATTGCTGAGGTCATTGCCATCTCCTTCCCTACAAAGTCAAATGGTAGTAGGTGAAGGATCATCCCCAGTGCATCCGTAGCAGTAGTGCGAAGATCACTGGTTATATGCAAGGATGGACACTTTTATCTCCGTGTTATTAAGCGTGATAAGTTGGAAAACAGGTATCTTATACTTCCTGGAGAAGAGGACTAGTTCCGTTTTATTAGGATTCACGGCGAGCCCTCGTTTTTCCGCCTATCTTGTTAAATGTAAAAGACCATCCTGTAGGATGTCCCTTAAAGAAGTGAGGAATTTTCTTCTTACAGCTATTGCCACATCATCAGCATAAGCCACAATTTTGCCCCCCCCCCCGCGATTTTAGGGATAGCAGCACGGGATTTAGAGCTAGATTCCACAACAGTGGCAAAAGAACTCCTCCCTGTGGTGTACCCCTATTTACAAAGCGGGCTTGCCTAGAAGCTCGTAGAGCTGAAGTTATCCTGCGGTGAGTTAGTAGATTCTGAATCCACTTACATAATCCTGCATTAACCCCCAAATTCGACAATGCGACAATTATCGAATCTGGAGAAATGTTATTAAAGGCACCCTCAATGTCTACGAAGGCCACAAGGGTATATTCACAAACAGAGACTGATTTCTCTATCGTGCCAAGCAGCTCTTGTAGAGCCGATTCGGCTGACTTTCCCCTTTGGTATGCATGCTGATGCGAGGAAAGTAGTTTACGGTTGATGGTTTTGCGGATATAATGATCAACCATCCTTTCTAATGTTTTCAGAAGAAAGGCTGATAGAGTTATTGGTCTGAAGCCCTTCGGTGTGGTGTGAGAGCTTTTACCAGCTTTCGGAATGAAAAACACTCTCGCTTCCCTCCACTTATTAGGAATATAACTCAGGCTTACACAGCTGATGTAAATTCTCAGTAGCCTACGGGCTATGAGATTCGATACTTTCCATATCTCGACCAGTATGATACCATCGGGTCCTGGAGACTTATAAGGATTGAAGCTTTTCACAGCCCAGTTTCAGGTCTGCATATTGACAATGTCAGATATATTTTCCATAGGTATTGGGTAAGGATCAGATGTCTGAATTTGAGACATTGAGTTATCCGGAAAGTGAGTGTCCAGCATGGCTCTTAACGACTCCTCGCTCGATATAGTCTATGTCCCATTGGGATTTTTTAAATACCCCAGAGTACAGGGAGTAGCGGACAGAAATTTTCTCATGCGAGAGGCTTCTGAAACATTTTCAATATTTTCACAAAACCTCTTCCATGTTGCATTTTTAGCAAATCTTATCTGCTTTTTATATTCTTTTAGTTTACCTTTATAAGCTATCCAGTCCAGTTCATTTCTGGATGATATAGCCTTATTGAAGAGTTTTCTGCATATACACCTACATAATTGTAACTCTCTATTCCACCAAGGCGGTTTCTACTTCCCCCTTGGCCTATTTAGAGGACAGGACGATTCCCTAGCATTTTTAAAGACTGTAGTGATGTTATCAATCTCACCATCTAATTCCGAAGTTTCTACAAGTGACGAGTCTCCAATCAATCCTAATTGTCTAGAAAATATGGACCTACATTGACGCCAATTGGTCCGCCTAATATTTCGAAAGATTTCTACCTCTGGCGACCGCTCCCTAATGCTAAACTCAATAAACCTATGATCAGAAAAGGAGTGTTCCTTAAGTACGAGCCAGTTCATGATCCTATCGGCTACCGAGTCAGAAGAGAAGGTAACATCCAGGACTTCCTGTCTGTTCTTTGTTATGAACGTAGGTTCTTGACCTCTATTACAAATATTGAGGTTAGTACTAACTACAAATTCTAAAAGTTTGTCACCTCTTTCATTAGTGTCCGTACTTCGCCAAATAGTATGATGTGCGTTGGCATCACAGTACAATATGATATGATATCCAGCGTTTACCGCCGCAGCTATAAAGTCCCTCACTAAAGGTAGAGGGGCTTGATCATCATGAGCGCAGTATACTGACGCCAGCCAGTAGCATGTGCCTCCCACTTCCACGCTAACCGCCGTTATGTCTCTGCTGCTGAAGTTAGATAATAGAAATATATTAATGTGGTTCCTTGCCAAGATGCAGGTTCTAGTATTACTTTCATTCTTGACGGCTAGCAACTTAAAATCTTTGGTCCAGGGTTCTTCGATTAGGACTATGTCAACTTTGCATGTTGTCATCCGAAGCTGAAGAGCTGCTTTAGAGTGGTGGAGATTTATCCGCTGCAGGTTCAACATCCGCTACGATATCCATCTCCACGACCGTTTTATCGGACTCGTCGTCAGTCTCAAGAAGAAGGTCACAGACCTGAGGCACCTCCAAGAATTTCAGATTCGGATGTAATGTAGCCATCCTTTTCCGAAGATTCTCGTAGGCTGGCCTTTTTCCCCTCCTCTTCAGATTCTTCCTCCATAGCGTGTTCACACACTGTTTTAGAATTATCCGTCACTGGAGGCTGATCTCCTTTATACACCTTCAGCGTAACCTGTCCAAAGGCGTACATTATATTGTTATGGGACTTGGCCAAGTGAGGGAGGGTTTCAGCGTTTAGTATTAAAACTACCCCACATCTGTCCCCCTCAGCCTCACCGAACCTCCCCATCTTCCAATTGTCGGTTGGAAGTGAGGGATTGCAGTCCTCGTATGCCTGGATTCTCCGCAAGGACCTGGTAGTACATGGTTGCCAACTTAGCTTCCACAGTACTCCATTTGACTCTGGCGATGGCACCATCCATATCTCCCGACAACAGCCATTACGCGGTTGTGTTTTGCAACCTCACTAAACGACCTAGCTCCACTATTGCCTTAGGCCGCTTAGCCAATGGTTTGTCGTATGGCGCACAGTGGTTCAGAATCGTTTTTCATCGGCCAAAACTCTGTAACTTTTGAACTAATGAAGATTTTTTTAAATTTTTTTTTTCGTGGATAGATATCATCTTAAGCTTTTATCAGTTTTAGTTTCATTAAAATCAGTACAGTGGTTGTGGAGAAATTTAAGGTTAAAATTGAACTTTCAACTTTTGTTTTAATTTGCTTAGAAATGCGCGCTTTTTATTTTTTATTTTTGTTGAAAAAAGGCCTTGTAATGAAACTAAAAACATTTAAAAAAAACAACAAAGTAAGTTTTTGAAAATTAAATACATATCCCTAGTTATTTCAGTCATAAATAGTTTATAGACTCTTGGTTATTTGAATATATGTATATACATAAGTATGTAAGACATGTGCAGACATAAATAACTGAACCGTTTCTACTAGATGAATATCTGCATGACACTGAATTAAAAAATATTACTTAAACACTACTTATAAGAATCAGAAAACTAGTTTAAAATAATTAAGTATCACTAAAAGCACAAATTACCTGTTGATATTTAAAATATAATTAGGTATCGTAAATCCCTTACGCTAATTATTATATAATGAGGGATTTTTCCCAAAATCTGGCTTTTAGATTTTTTTATGATGGACTTATGAGAAACTTTAACCATAATTCAAAACTAAATATTAGTACCTGAAGAAATATTAATCTATGGATATATTACAGATATTCATATTGTGACCTCTTTTTATACAATGCACAAAGCACATTATTTCAATATGGTTTATGTTTTTATTTTCAATTTATTCATAAAGCTAAACCAACTAAATAAAATAACAAATAATTACATTAAATATTAATATTTTTATACTTTATTTCACTCAAATAATAGTAAATGTAAATTACAATTATTATTCATTTGGCTGGAATATTGCTTGTAAAAATTCCATATTCAGCTCTGTATTACTTCTGTCGTGTGGCAGTCCCTTAGCTTCGGCATGCAAGTCCGAATGATCAAATTTCCATTGATTTCGAATGCTAGAGATGAAGGGATCTGACGTTGCCAATAATATATTAAACAAATCTTCATTTGTAGAGCTGCGTGAAATTTTTCTGGTATTATGTTCTCTTTAAAATCTGTAATCCTTATTTCTTCTTTCCTGGGCTTCCTCTGATAAATCTCCAATTGGTAATATATGGTGCTTAATGACATCTTCTCCATGATAAAGAACCTTGTGCACTGTTGCAGATATATTTCTCTATGGGTATTTGAATGTATATATATTAGCGGTTTCCTTGGCATTATCACCAAATTTCCTAGCATTAATTTGCTCGTACTTCAACAATTGTCTTAAATCTTGAAATAAGGTCTTTATCAACACCTGTTATATTAGATGTAGTTTCGGGATCCCAAAAAAATCTTGTTGCGGTATTGCCATCATTTGTATTGCCTGATCCTTGTTTTGGTTGATCTATAATCAACCCATGTTTAAAAAATTCATCTTGAACATGTTTCTTTTTTAATTTCCTTAGCTCTTTGTTGGTGTCGTTATTTCTTACTGATCCGAAGTCCAAATCATAGCTTATTTACAGTATGTGTTCCATATATCTTATTCTTGTATGTAGCGGTGATAATCAAAATTCATATGCATCAGTACCAGACTTTATCGGTTCTTGGTTTAACTGACTTGATGTTGCTTTGCATATAGTACAGCTGGATGAAGCATTTGTCTCAGTCAAAGCCTGGGCAATTTTTCCATCTATCACTGAAAGCACTAATTGGTAGTTTATTTCAATAATCTGTCCATCTATCTCCAATTTTAATGGCTGTGGTGTTGAAATTTGAACTCTAATATCACTTACTTCATTCTTAATGGTATCATGAGTTTCGTTTTTAAATTTAAATTTTATTTCACTAAACCATTACCCTTTTTATATTTTAAGTAAAGTCCTTTTCCAACTGCTATAGACTCCATCGCTCTATTATGTCTAGTTGCTTCATGAAGTTGTTTTTTTGCATTCTTTGTTGCATTTACAGTCTTAGCAGCACCTCCAGTTGTTAGACTACCAATTGCACCCAGAGCAGTTAAAATCGGTATTATAGGTAAAAAAAACCACCAATTTTTGGGACACGTATCACACGTGGTACTATAATTTGAGATTTTATTTTTTTTATTATTTATCAATAGTTTTTCATGAAATTTTAATAGCTGAGTTAATATCTAATGGTTTTTCCTTTTTTATTATTTTTGTTGCAGCTCTAATTGATGTGCTAAATAGTTTTTTACCATTTAGTTTGTTCTCTTTAACATTTTTCTTTTTCTCCACACCCATACCAAATTTTGTTTTGGCTTTCATTGCGTTAGTAACCATATATGCAAATGATTTTTCAGCAAGACTACTATCTTTTGATAAAACTCGATCCCAAGCGGACTTTTCTAGTATTTTATCAGCTTTATGTCTACTACTTAAATCCTTATTCGTGGAATAAGCAATATCGTGATTTTTACACGCAGAGTCCAATAAATTAATTCCTGTATCACCTCGATTTAAACGTTTTTGTAGTTTTGTTCCTGGTCCACAGTACTGATATCCAGGAAGATAAAGTTCAACAGGTAGAGCTTTTATTATTTTGTCTACTATACCTCCTCCAACGATGGTGTTTTTATGACTAAACGTTTTCTGATATCGTATAACCATATTATCTAATTTTTTCTATATAAGAGGTAATATTTATGAAATGCACTTAGTTACAAAAATGCAGTTAGTAAAACAACATAAAAATATTTTAGTTCGTAATATTGATGATTCAGCGAACATCAGTTCAAAAATAAAGCATAGCCATTTCTTACCAAATTCTATTCGTGCTCTAATAGTGGGACCATCAAATTGTGGAAAGACTATTGTTATGTTTGGCTTTATAGAAAGTCCTAATTGACTCAAGTTTGAAACATCTATTTATACTCAAAATTTTATATGAACCTAAATATGAATACCTGACGAAATTAATTTCACCAATTAAAGGTATGGGATATTATATAATCAGCGATAATGAATCAGTTACACCACCTCACGAACCTAAAACTAATTCAATTATGATATTCGATGATGTTGCATGTAAGAAGGATAATAATATACGTACATATTTTTGTTTTGTAAGGATTTTGATTCATTCTACTTGTGTCAAACTTTTACAAGAATTCCCAAGCATTTAATTAGAGACAATGCAAATGTTATAATAATGTTTAAATAAGATGAGACAAATATGAAGCACGTTTATAGGGATCATGTTGCCAGCGATATGAGCACGAAAAGTTTCAAGAAATTTTTCGAGAGTGTTAAAAGGATAAATATGGATCTTTCATGATAAGCAAAGATATCGAATTAAACGATGCTCGCTACAGAAAGCAATTTGATTATTTCATAACTTTATAAACAACTACTCATTAAAGATTACCTTTAGTTATTAATCTAACTTTAAACGTCATACACCTATTTGTTACAACTGATCTGATACTTGATAAGCTGATCTGAAAACCAGACCAGGTCCTGATAAGCTGATCTGAAAACCAGACCAGGTCCTAATAAGCTGATCTGAAAACCAGACCAGGTCCTAATAAGCTGATCTGAAAACCAGAGCAGGTCCTAATAAGCTGATCTGAAAACCAGAGCAGGTCCTAATAAGCTGATCTGAAAACCAGACCAGGTCCTAATAAGCTGATCTGAAACCAGACCAGGTCCTGATAAGCTGATCTGAAAACCAGACCAGGTCCTGAAAAGCTGATCTGAAAACCAGACCAGCTACCAGATAACGTGATCTGATAGCTGATACCTGATCTAATAGCTGATACCTGTTATTTACTATTATTAAACATGGATGAGAAAATTTTAAAACAGTTGGTGTTGACAAGAAATGTCTTGAAGAAAAAGCTTCGTAGTATAAAAGCTGATGAAATAGATACATCTGAGCAACAAAAGATACATTTAAACCTATAACAGAACCTCTCAAAGAATTCATAAATAGTTCCAGAAATATTGAAAGAATTCCCATAAAAGAAGAAAGTAAAATGAAGACAGAAGTTGAAAATAATACAAGTTTTTAACCTGAAAAAACATCAGTCAAGATAGAGACAAGTACACCAAAGAAACTAGCAGAAGGAACAATATTCAATAATACCATCTTGCTTAATGATGCTAATAATGAGAATGATGATGACGATGATGAAGATGATTTCTACTCACAGACTTCCAATACAGAAGATACTTATACTGACTTATCAGTCTTGGAAGCAAGAAATGAATTAGATACAAACTATGGTCCACATAAAGATTTCAATAATGAATGGAAATTTGGTGATAGTAACCTTAAACTTAATGAAGATAAAATACAAGTTGGTGGTCAAATATGGGCTCTAACACCAGGACTATTTTCTCTAATGTTTTATAAAATACCAAAAAATTATGATAAATTTGAACTCGAAATCTATAAAAGGACTTTAACTACTACTAATGCATGTAGAAGAGACTATAAACCTGACGGTCAAATTAAGGGTACTAGAGAATATAAATATAAACATATTATTAAGAAATTTATTGATGATAAAAACCAGAAGAATTTAAGTGAATAAACAGGATCTTAGCCAAAAGCTAGCTATTTAGGTGATGGAATGATGGAATTTAACGCCCATTAGCCAAACTATATATACTGGGACGATCCAAATGAGTTAGTAGATCGTCTTCGACTACTGCTTGCATCACAAGCTGCAGGTCATACTAATCACAATAACGAGATTGTATCAATTATTGAAGAACTACGTGAAGCAAATATAATGCATTAATAAATATATTCATATGTATATAAAGTATGTCTGTTGATAAATTTGGACATCATTTAAACGATACTAGCAGCATAATTTCTTTGAAAAATTCACCTAAACTGATGGGATTCTTTGTGGATGCAAACAACAACATTGATGTCGAAAACAAAAGAATTAAAAATGTTGCAAAAGCTCTGGAGGAAAACGATGTTATCAATAAATTGTTTCTGCAAACTCAAATCGAAAAACTAGAAGAGAAATTATTAACATACCTTAAGGAAGACAATAATATAATTCGAAAAGATATTCAAATGCAAATCGAGGAGCTACAACGCGAAATAAAATTAGAGATAGAAGGCAATTATAAAATTCACAAAGACATTCTAAAAATTAAATCTTCTTTTGAAGAACACATTCAATAGCTGAAAGTGCGTCAAGTAGATCACAACACTCTCCAAAAAATTTGTAAAACAACTTAATGTCTTCAAAAAGAAATTTAGTAAACGAACTGCATAAGCAAGCTCGAAAAGTTTTTATGCGTGTATAGTTGTAATGAAACGAATAGATGACCTTTGGCAAGCTGATTTAGTTGAAATGGGGATCTATTCTAGAGAAAACAGAAATTATCGATTTTTGTTAACTGTAATTGACACATTTTCAAAATTTGCATGGGCAGTACCACTAAAAACTAAAACTGCACTCGAAACAACCAAGGCGATGGCAAATATTTTTGAATTAGGACGAGTACCAAAAAAAACTTACAAACAGATGATGGTTAAGTATTTTTCAACAAAGACTTTGGAAAATTAATCGATAAATACAACATTAATCACTACTCAACATATAGCAGTATGAAAGTATCAATAGTAGAACGATTTAATAGAACATTGAAAGGAATGATGTGGAAAGAATTTAGCTTTAATGGTTCATATAAGTGGATTGATATATACAAAGATTTACTTAATGCATACATTAGAAAAGTTCATCGCACCATTAAAATTTCCCCGATTAAAGTGAACTCAACAAATGAGCAAAAGCTACTAAATACAGTATACAGTCATTTGAAGATGTACAAAATGTCTAAATTTAATGTTGGAGATCATGTACGCATAAGCAAATATAAGCATACATTTGAAAAAGGTTATACTCCAAATTGGACCACAGAAATTTTCACAATTACAAGAGTTCAAAATACAAATCCTACAACATTCATATGAGAAGATTATCTTGGTAATCCTATTAAAGGTGGATTCTATACTGAAGAACTTTCGAAAACTAGATATCCAAATACATATCTAGTTGAAAAGGTTCTTAAAACTAAAGGAAAGGAGGTATACGTTAAATGGCTGGGATTTTCTAATCAACACAATTCTTGGATAAGTAAGTGAAATATTATAGCTGAACACCACCACCATCAACAACAATAGCAGTAATATTAAGAAACTAATGTTAATTCTAAAATTAGAAAATGAAATAAATATGTAAATCATACTTATAAACCATATGTTGTACTAAACTTTATTTATTTGTAACCAGACAGTTATAATGTCAATAACACTTACTCTGAGCTCTAACTCATCAGAGTAATCCGTTAGTTACTTTCCTTCTATTGAATTACATGGTGCATATGAGTGTGCTCTAACTGATTTTCATTTATACAACAGTATTCCAAATGTAGACACCTATAAAAATATGTTCCATATAGGGGAACATAAAATTTAAATACCAATTGGATCTTATGAATTGGATGATATTGTAGATTTTATACAAGAGCAATACAGAAGGGTCTCTCCAGAAAATAAGATTTTTATTGAAGCCAATAACAATACAATGCAAGTTAAAGTTAATAGTTCCAAAGATCCTGTATATTTCAATAAAGACAACACAATTGGAAAACTTTTAGGATTCAATAGCAAAATCCTAACACCAAACAAATATTATTACTCAGATCTTCCAGTTAATATTTTTAAAGTGAATCTCTTGCGAATTGAAAGTAGTATCGCTATTAACGAATATATGAACAACTCCAAATCGCATACACTTTATGCATTTCTGATTAATGTGCATCCAGGCTATAAAATAGATGAGGTCCCAAGAAATCTCATCTATTTACCTGTAAACACCCGAGAGATAAGTTCACTAGCGCTGCGCGTAGTTGATCAGCACGGTGATTTAATTAATTTCCAAGGAGAGGAAATTACAATACGAATACATTTAAGACCAACTAAATAATGATAATATACAACACAAATACATTGGAAAATAAAGCAGTAACAACAACAAAAACATTACAGCGACCAGTTCAACAGAAAGCACTAACAACATCAAATAAAAATTTTCTAAAGTCCTTGAATTTTAAATTGAAGACAAAATGAGTTCAATAATAGATGTCTTAGATAAACCGTTGTCGGATGAGAATATAATCAAAAAGGACTATCATACATATGTACAATACTTAAAATCTTACAACAATAATGATGAAATCAGAATTTCAATACAAAATCAAGATTTGTATGTGCTACCCAGTGAGAGCTACATTTATGTAGAAGGATTTGTTGCTGATGATAATAACTCCAAATCTTCTTCATCTTCGGAGAACTTTATATTAAAAAAAAACTTTGTGGCATATATATTTGATGAAATACGCTATGAGCTCAAAGGAATTGAAATTGATCATACAAGATATTTAGGAGCCACGAGCACCATAAAAAACTTGGTTTCTCTATCACCAACAGAAAGCAATGTGATGCAAAATGCTAGATGGAACAAAATTGACAATGTCACTCTTGCAAATGGATTTTTCAATTTGTATGTACCTCTAAAAATGCTTCTAGGATTCGCTGAAGACTACAACAAAGTTATATTAAATAGAAAACAAGAATTGATACTCTTGCGCAATAAGAACGACGAAGATCTTGTACGCACGAGTTACGTTATCACAACCTCCACCAAAACCACCTAGGCAAAACTAAAACATCAATAACAAGAACAACAACAACAACAGTGACGTCAACAATGCATTCTTTCAATTCTCATTATATATATCCATTTAATTTTAAGAAGAACAACAAAATATAATTCTGTTATTAAATTGTTTTTCTCTTTAGTTTAAATTATTAAAATAAGCAAACTGAATTAATAACCAATTAATACTTACTTCCTGTTAAGCCACTACTTACATCACAGAAACCTACATACATACATACCTCATTAATGCACACTTAACATGTTTTTTTTTTTGTAACACTTAAAGATTAAACAGAATTTTATTTTATTAACTTACTTTTATTTTAAATCGTTAGAATAAGCAAATCAAAAGAAAAGAAACAAATAAAAATACTGTTCTAATTAATACTTACTTCCTGCACACTTAACATATTTTTTTTCTCACACTTTAAATTTAAACAGAATTTTATATTTACTGACAAATCAATTTCTTTTATTTACTTACTTTACTTTTAAGTTTGAAAAATAAAATTGAATCAATTATTGTGTGTTGTTCGAATCGAAAGAACGTGTGTTTTTTATTTGTGTAGATAATATAACTGGCGCAGTCGAAAAGCCAGCAGTTTTACAGTGATAGTTAAAAAGTGTTTACCGAAAAGCCGTCTGTTCAACTTCTGAGAGGATATTGGTTGACGAACAGGGTACCGAGGGAATATCGTTACCAGGCTGAAACACAGGCAGATAAGTACTACTCTTGATTGTCAAGGACCAGCTGGAAAAGGACCTACCTACACATAAATGCAATGGTGTTTCTCATAGGGGCTCTGTTGTAAGTAATGTGTTGTTAATCCATACAATTGAATACAAAAACAAAGGTAGAAAAAAAAAGAGATTAAATTAAAATATTATAGTCTTATAGAAATCATACAAAGTTTATTATTAAAAAGAAAAGAAAGAAATATTTTTGAAAATTTGGAAAAGAAAAGAAGCATATATTAATTACTGTATATAAAAGAAAAAGTGTGAAAACTGTTGCGATTCCTAAGGGACCCTCCAACAGTAGAAATAAAATAAATTAATTAAAATAAAGAGATTAAAAGTACAAAAAAAAATTTATTTACAAAAAAAGAGAATTATATATATATATATATATATATATATATTTTAAGAATACGGGAAATGAAAATAAAAAATAATATAAGAAAATTAAATTGGGTAGAAGGAAGTTGTGGATGGTGATTATATATGTGAATAAATAAAGTTAAAAGGTACTCGTAAAATTCATTTAATGTCCAAAAAGAATCGGTTTATTCCTTATCCTAAAAACTTCAACCTGTTTAAATCAAAAAGCCTTTCTACTATTACTGAGAACATTACGCTAGATTTTGATATGCCTTTGGATAAAGTAGTTCAAAACGTAGGAATGACTCAGACGACACCCAACAGCAATGACATTTTCAATTCGCTTCGAATTCCGGACGCGATCAAGGATTTGCCTAAATTCGATGGCAACCCAAGATTGCTCTACGAATTCATAAGTAATGTGGAGAAAATACTTCTTCACATTATGGGAGCGGACAACACTCCCCAGGGACAAATTCTTCTTAGGGCTAGTAGAAACAAAATAGACGGTCAGGCCAATGAGGTCCTGAATATGTATGGAACGTCTCTTAACTGGGACGAAATCCGGGGAAATTTAATATCACACTACTCGGATAAGCGCACCGAAACTACACTTATTAGGGACTTACACTCATTAAAACAATACGGTAAGCCAGTAGAAAAATTCTATAGTGAAATAATGGAAATCCAGTCGGCTTTGGCAAACAATTTATCTATTCACGAATCCGATGTAAATGTGGTTAATGCAAAAAGAAAACTTTTCTCCGAATGAATGAATTCTTTCTTGTCTGGCTTAAAAGAACCTATGGGTTCCATGATCAGGGCAATGAGACCGGAATCATTGCCAATAGCATTGGAATACTGTATTAGGAAACAGAATATTCACTATGTAAGGTCAAATGTAATAAAACCAAGGAATCCTCAATGGAAACAAAACATACCATATGCAAAATATTCGCAAAATTATTCAAATATAAGGAAAAAACAAGAAAATTATTATTATCAGCCTCGTAGGGATTTTAATCATCCAGCAAGATCCTATAATGGTTATTACAATAATTCTACTTCAAACTTAGGTAATTATAACCACCACCTTTTTCCTCAACAACCCCAAACGTCACGTGAAAGCTTTTCAAATATTGACTCTAATCAACGATTTGATTCCAATCAGCGATTTGATAATTTATCTCGAAGGCAATCACAACCATTACCAGAACCCATGGACACCAGCAGTGGGTTTTCAAAAATCGAAAGGGGTACAGGTAAATTTGAAAGAGAACCAAGTGCACAATATAGCAGAATATCAAGGCGAAACGAGGTAAATAACATTAACGAATTTAGGAACCCTCAAATCAGAAATTCTATAAATTGTGCTAATAATGAGAATACCTCGGATCAGTATGAGAACTACAACATGGATGATAGACAGGATTTTCGAAACTTAGCCTCAGACAACAAACAGGATATATAGATTTCAATAAACATGGTAGTGTTTTACCCTACATTAATATCAATTCCCCATTTAAAAAACAATTAAAATTTCTAGTAGACACAGGAGCTTCCTCTTCTTTTATTAACCCTGAATTTATAAATCCTTTGGATATAGAAAAATGCCAACCAATAACAATATCCACAATTTTACATAAGTATAAAATTGACAAAAAAGTGACATTACCTATCTTTCACGAAATTGGAGAATCGGGTACTTTTACATTCTTAGTTTTCAAATTCCATGGTTATTTCGACGGACTGTTAGGGTTAGACTTTCTGACTGAAATTGGAGCAAAAATTTACTTGGAAAACAAAACATTAATTATTAGAAATACATTAATAATCCTTGGAATGAAACCAAATTTTTCTTCTACAATAATGGCAAACTCAAAGCAACTTGTCAAACTACCGGTCGATTTCAAAGAGGGGGATATCATTATAAATACAATAACACTGGACAATTGCTTATTTATCTTCCCTGGCATATATTATGCAAAAAATTGGTTTAGCACAATAGAAATAGTTAACCCCACTAATAACGACCAATCAATCTTCTTAGAACAACCTATTAAAGCAAACCCGTACAACTCAGTAGACTTTATTGAGTTAAATAACTTCAATATTGATCAAAAACGAAACACCGAGCGTTTTCCAAACTTATCTGAAATCCTTCGTACAGAACACCTTAATAACGAAGAAAAACAAAAACTCCTTAAATTATGTATTAAATATAGTGAAATTTTTTATAAGGACGGGCAAAATTTAACATTTGCAAATGAAATAAAACACAAAATTAAGACTACAGACGACTCTCCTATTTATACAAGGTCATACAGGTATCACTTCATTCATAAAGATGAAGTACAAAGACAAATATCTGACATGCTAGAGCAGGGAATAATTCGTCCAAGCTTTTCTCCATGGAGTTCTCCGGTATGGATAGTACCGAAGAAAAAGGACGCATCAGGGAAAAAAAAAGTGGAGACTTGTTATTGACTACAGAAAATTAAATGAAAAAACAGTCTCAGATAGATATCCACTCCCAAATATCTCAGAAATCTTAGACAAACTTGGCAAGTGCCTTTACTTTTCAACTCTGGATTTAGCAAGCGGTTTTCACCAAATCGAAATGAATCCAAAAGATATTCCAAAGACAGCCTTTACGGTGGAGGGCGGCCACTACGAATACGTAAGAATGCTTTTTGGTTTAAAAACCGCGCCCTCTACTTTTCTAAGAGTAATGGACAATGTCTTAAAACACTTGGTAGGGAAAATCTGCTTAGTTTACTTAGACGATATTATAGTATTTTCCACATCGCTACAAGAACATATTGAAAGTCTAGAAAGAGTTTTCCTAAAGTTAAGATCTTCAAATTTGAAACTCCAATTAGATAAATCAGAGTTTTTACATAAGGAAATAGCTTTTTTAGGGCATATAGTTACAACAGAGGGGATTAAACCAAATCCTGCAAAAATTGAAGCCATTAAAAAATTTCCAATACCACGTTCACTTCGCGAAATCAAGTCATTCATAGGACTACTTAGCTACTATAGGAAATTTATTCCTGACCTAGCAAAACTTATAAAACCAATGACGGAATGTTTGAAAAAAGGTAGAAATATTACGTTGAATGACAAATATATAAAAGCTTTGAAACTTGCAAGAAAATTTTAATGAATGATCCAATACTGCAGTACCCTGACTTCTCAAAACCATTCATACTCACAACAGATGCAAGTAACATCGCTCTCGGGGCAGTCCTTTCCCAAGGAAACGTAGGTAGCGACAAAGCGATCTGCTATGCAAGTAGGACCCTCTCCCAAAACGAAATAAATTATTATACTATTGAAAAGGAGTTATTGGCCATAGTGTGGGCGACCAAATATTTCCGCCCTTACCTCTTCGGTCGTAAATTCAAAATTATTACTGACCACAGACCTCTTACATGGTTAATTAGTCTCAAGGAACCCAATTCCAAACTAGTTCGCTGGCGCCTTAAATTGGAAGAATATGACTACGAAATCATATATAAAAAAGGAAAGCTGAATAGTAATGCGGATGCCTTGAGTAGGATTAGATTGGACAATGATGACATCGCCGAAATAAATATGAACGACTCTAGCCAACTATCTACAATACATTCGTGTGATGAAAACATGGGGAATTGAATACCAATTTCCGAAAAACCCTTAAATGAATTTAACTTGCAACTTCTACTGGAAAAGTCAGACGAAGGACCTAGTTGAAACTATATTTAAAAATAAGCAACGCCGAACTATAAAGGAAAAAGAATTTTCTCAAGACATATTAACACAGATTTTCAAAAAATATATTCCCTCAGGTAAATTAACCGCCATATTCTCCGATGACCTAACTTTTAAAACTGTTCAATTAGTATATTCAAAGTATTTCCCCAACGGAAAACAATTTCGTGTTGTCCGTTACACTAAAATGTTAATAGATATAACTGATAATGATAAACAAGTAGAGCTCATACGAAATTGCCACGAAAACAGAAACCACAGGGGAATAACCGAAACATATGAATACCTTAAAAGACAATATTATTTTCCATTCATGCAGCCCATTATAAATAAAACATTGAATAATTGTGAAATTTGTAATATATTAAAATATGACAGACACCCACCAAAATTGAAATTTACAATAACAGAAATGCCAGACGATATTACATACTGACATATATACTATAAATAGAAAATGTATTTTCATTGATAAATTTTCCAACTATGCGGCAGGGTATACTTTACCATCAAGAACAAGCGTTTGTGTACTAAAAGCCTTAAAGTCATTCATGAGTCTTTTGGGAATACCCAAGAAAATTGTTTGTGACCAAGGAACTGAATTCACTTCCAACATTTTTAAAGATTTTTGTAAACAGTACGAAATAATACTTCACTTTACATCATTCCAACAATCCAGTAGCAATTCTCCAGTGGAAAGACTCCACTCAAACTTGACAGAAATTTACAGAATTATATTGACCACTAGGAAATCCAAGAAAATGGAAATATATCATGAAGAAATATTAGATGAGACATTCATGACCTACAACAACACAATCCACACAGCAACGAAACTGACACCGTATGAGCTGTTGTTTGGAAGACCATACGATCTCAAAAAAGAAATAAAATATGAAAACAAACATGAATTTTTGAGTAAGTTAAATGAATTTAAAGAAAAGTTATACCCCAGCATCAAAGAAAAAGTTATGAAAGCTAAAATTAGTAAAATTTGTAATCTCAATAAAGCAAGGGAAAACCCAGAGAATAGGGAAATAGACGAAGAAATATATAGAAAAGAATGTAGGCAAAATAAATTAACTGCACGATTCTCAAAACATAAAGTATCACAAGATAATGGCGTTACTCTACGAACCACTAAAGACAAGAAATTACACAAATCAAAAATTAAACTTAGAAAAAGGAAATAATTTGATCTTATTTTAACATCCTTATACTTTCAGCATACCCCTAGTTTACGGACAAATTTTGGAGATACAGAATATTGATAAAGATCAAAATTTGATTGCTCTAGAAATCGGACAGGCAAGAACGATCGAGAATTACTTTAACTTTATAAATGTAATAGACTTGCAGAGTTACAATGCACAAACCTCAAAATTATTTAACATTATAGAAACGTTCGAAAAACATAGCGTGCTGAAGGATGCAGCTAAATTATGTAAATTAAAACTTACCGGACTTGAAAACAAACTACAGACATTAAACCCATACAAACGAAAGAAACGCGGACTAATTAATGGTTTAGGCTCTGTAATTAAATACATAACTGGAAACATGGACGCCAATGATGCCAACACCTTAAACGAACAGATTAAGGAACTTCAGAATTTGGCATCGAATTCAGTTAACGCAGCAAAAAATCGGAATAGTTTAAATATACAAATGATGGAAAGATTCAAAAATTTTACAGAACATTTAAATAAAGAGCAAGAAAGTATAACTAAATTTTTGGAAAAACTCTCTAATAGCATCCAGAAAGAAGATGATAGAATAACGGAAATTCAGTACGTGAATCAACTCAATTATAATATAGACTTATTAACAAACCATATCTCAGACATAACTGAAGCTGTAATGCTTGCTAAGCTTGGTATAATATCAAAGCTTATCCTTCACCCAGACGAAATAGAAGAAATAAGACATCATTTGAGATCTCAGAATATCAACTTAGTTTCGGACGGACACCTTTATGAACTTTTGGAACTCCAGGCATATTATAATAATAGCAACTTAATTTTTAATATAAAATTACCAAATTTATCTAAAGATACAAACACACTCTTCCACCTCATTCCTCTTCCTATAAACAATACAAGAATAATTAAAACAAAACCTTATGTAACTTATAATAAAGACAATATACAGTACTTCACAGAGATTTGCCCAAAGATTGAGGGTATGCACTATTGCAAAACATCGAACGATTTCGAATACACCAGTAATTCAACCTGCATTGGAAGAATACTTACCGGCAGAACACCAATTTGTTCTGTAAATGACGTGGGATACACATCAACTATCTTTCAGCCGGAAGATAACTATATATTATTTATTAACATGAAAGAATTAACAACAGTTTCTGATTGCAGAAAAAATTTTACAATAAAAGGGACTTCACTTTTGCATTATGCGAACTGTTCTATTACGATAGAAGGGACAACCTACAAAGACAACCCTTCAGTTCATTGGGATACAGTCTTCATTGCTCCACCAAACCTCAACAAATTGCATATTGAATCAATAACAGAAACCTTAAATTTGGAAAAACTCAAAGACTACAGCTTTAGTAATAAATACGATATCCTAACATTACGTAAAGATACAACACAAAAAGGATATGCTATACTGATAGCAACACTAATATTCATAACAATAACTATTACCGTCATAGTCCGGCTATGGAAAAACCCTAGAGTTCGCTATTATCCCAACCCCGTCGAAGTCGCTCTGACCCCACCAAAGTCACTGTGGCCATCGCTCTACACTAAGGGGGGAGGAGTTACATCATCACAACCTCCACTAAAACCACCTAGGCAAAACTAAAACATCAATAACAAGAACAACAACAATAACAGTGACGTCAACAATGCATTCTTTCAATTCTCATTATATATATATTACCTATCCATTTAATTTTAAGAAGAACAACAAAACATAATTCTGTTATTAAATTGTTTTTCTCTTTAGTTTAAATTATTAAAATAAGCAAACTGAATAAATAACCAATTAATACTTACTTCCTGTTAAGCCACTACTTACATCACAGAAACCTACATACATACATACCTCATTAATGCACACTTAACATATTTTTTTTGTAACACTTAAAAATTAAACAGAATTTTAAACAGAATTTTATTTTATTAAATTACTTTTATTTTAAATCGTTAGAATAAGCAAATCAAAAGAAAAGAAACAAATAAAAATACTGTTCTAATAAATACTTACACTTAACATATGTTTTTTTCTCACACTTTAAATTTAAACAGAATTTTATATTTACTGACAAATCAATTCTTTTATTTACTTACTTTATTTTTAAGTTTGAAAAATAAAATTGAATCAATTATTGTGTGTTGTTCGAATCGAAAGAACGTGTGTTTTTTATTTGTGTAGATAATATAACTCTCGAGTGTTTCTACTGAAAAAGCTAAACTTACAATTTCACTCATCTCATGGAGAATACCTCATGTTCAATTATCTGACCTTAGCAAATTGAATATGATTAAAATTATTAACAATGGTGCTTCTATACCCATGGCATTTCGCAGTTGGGATTGTCATATTAATCCCCAATTAAACACAGGAACTAACCATATTTGGAATGTTAAACTGGCTGCAAATAGAGAACGCCCCCGTTTTGTGTTGATTACTTTTCAACAAGAAAATAAGTTTGTTCATTGTGATTTGACTAATTTAAAAGTACATTTAAATTCAGTCTCATACCCGTATGATGATCTAAACATAAAATTTAAAAATGAACGTTATGCAATTCTATATGATATGTATCTAAGATTCCAACAAAGCTACTATATGAAAGAATCTCAACCGCTTCTAACTGCATCAGAGTTTAAGACAAAAGCTCCTATTATTGTAGTAGATGTTAGTCATCAGAATGAATCACTCAATAATGGACCGATTGATATAAAAATAGAATTTGAAACAGCAACTAATATTGCAGCAAAGACATCAGCTTACTGCATTCTTATTCATGATCGTATAATAGAATATATACCCATCAAAGGACAAGTTCGAAAAGTGTTATAAATTGAATAATATGGAAAATAATATAATTTTTATAGACGTACAAGGTTTCAAAAGTAATTCAAACGATTTCATCGCAAAAGAAGTAGCGATTGTTTTCAACAATTATGAATATAACAATTTCATTATAAAACCACCATTTGATTTTAAATGCTTATCAATAAAAAAGCAAAGAGAAGCAAAGTGGTTAACAAAAAACTATCATCACCTAAGCTGGACTGCTGGATCAGTTTCATTTCATAGCGTTTGCAATTTCTTAAAAGCCAACGTAAGATGTTCTAAAATTTACGTAAAAGGTGAAGAAAAAAGACTATGGTTGGAAAAAATGTTACACCGAAAAATTTCTAACGTTGAGGATATAGGCTGCATCAACTTTAAACAAATGGAAATCAAGTATCCAGAATATTTTTATTGTAATTATTATAATTTTGGTGTTTGCTTATTAAGAAATGGTGTTTTACTCACAAAAGAAATATCTTGCTTTAAATGAACTTTTTAAAATATTTACACTTAAAAATATATGAATGTATGTATTATTATCAAATTTTAAACAATACATGTAGTATACAAAATAAAAAAATGTACTATTGTTTTCTTATTTCAAATACAAACTACATAAAGGGAATAGAAGGAAGTGGGGAGGCGAAGAAATTAACTTTTTTGCTTACTTGCAAATTTCTACTTTTTGTTTCTTTACTGATGACTATACTTAGTTGAAAATCCTCTGCTTTAAAATAATTGTAGTCAAAGAAATGACTGCGTTGCAAAATATAAATGTATACAAATATTACACATTCAAGAATTTTATAATGTTATGAAATAAATATTTCTTAAACAAATAAACAAAATATAAACTTATCAGGGACAGACAAACTCGACCCCCAAACACAAGCTTTAAGGTCTTCACATAAATGAGAACATTTTATACCATTAAATGTCGGCATGATAAATAATTTATTAGCATGAGAAAATCATGCATACATACATACATATACACATATATACATATATACATACATATATACATACATATATACATACATACATACATACAAATTCTCGCAGTCTGGCAACACTCACAGCTTTCCCGTCGACATTAGGAAAAATCATTTTCATGATTTTCCCGTCGGCATTAGGAACAATTAATTTTCACATTTTCCGTTGTAGGAAAAATTCCTAAGAAAGAAAAATAATAACTTACATACATATGTACATATGTATACATACATATTTACATTTATATATTTTATCAACACGTGCATTCATTAGCACAATACTTTATTTGTATACAAAAAAAATCCAGTTCTTCTTTCAATACGTTCGCTAGCATATTGTTGCTGTGTAGTAGAGTAGACTACATACGTACAAACAATTCGATATTCTTCTTTGAATACTATTTGTAGCATATTGTTGTTTTTGTAGTAGTTCATATGAGCACTCATATGCATATACACTAGTGTTGTCATTCGAACAAAAATTATTCGAATATTCGAACAACTTTTTTTCATTTTGTTCAATTTAGAATAAAAAATTATTCGAATCATTTTTGTAGAATATTCGAACAATTTCTTTAATTAATTTGTATAAAAAGTATTTTACATTTCATAACTTTTTAATTTGTTAACAATATAATGTTAAGTAATCAAATAACTCCAAATTATAAATACTCGTGTAAGCAAGTTTGTATATGTTCGCTAAACGCATCTTTTGTTTTCTTTCTTTGAAAAGATAATGCCTCCTTAACAGACCAACCTAAAGTACGATGCAAAGCGTTGTCTCTGAGACCAACCGAAATCCAATTTGGACAGCGCGTAAAGAAGTGAAGTTGGCTGCAAAAGTACTGTTGTTTTTGTTAAGTAATGTAACTTTAGGTACTTTCACTTCAATTTAGCGTTTTCATTTTTATATCTTATTTCCATTTAGAGTTTTCAATTAATCAAAGTGAGTGAACATTAATCTTTCTGGCACAACGTTAACGCTTTAATTTAGGTTACTTATTCCAGCGTAAAAGATAAGCGCTAAATTACTTTGCGCTTTGCGTCGTAATTTAGGTTGTTCTGTAATTGAATATTCCTGGTTAAGAATTAAAAAAATAACTGCTTTTCTACAGATCTAATCAAAAGGCCTACGGGCTCGGTTGGTAATTGTTATAAATAAATAAATGAGAATAATAAATAATATTATTCCTAAGCTTTCCAATAATAACTTTTTAAAATATGCCAAAAAAAGCTAAACAAGAGTACGTAAATAGTTTGATTTCACAATTATTTTGTAATAAAAATGTCGCAAATAATATCAAGTACGATGAAGTATTGATGAAATTTCTGAAGTATCTGAAATGTTTCATTAGCTGATCTAAAAAATTGTACTAATAAAAAAATCGTCAACAATTTTGATTGATTTAAATTATTTGACTATCAAGGAAAAGAACACACAAACTGGATATGCTTTTTACTCTTTTTTTTAACGGTATCACTAACAACAACAATTTGCAAAAGATATTTTTCTACTTGTTCTTTTATAAAAAGTAAAATAAGAACCGTCTACAAGCTAAAACATTCTGACTATCTGCTGTTTTTAAATGACTATTTTAAAAGAAATCAATGACATATTAAAATTATTGTAAATGTGTATAAAAACGTAAGTTTATTCACTAATTTCCTATCGGTTTTTAATAATATTTCTAAGTTTGTTTTTAAAACTATTTGTTTTTCTTGTGTAATGAATTATTTTTTGTTTGTTAATAAAAAAATTTAACTCATATTAAACTTATTAAACTTTTTGGATATTATTCGAATAAATTTTTTATTCTTTGTTCGTTCGAATATTCGAACAAAAGTTCAAAATTATTCGTTCGTTCGAAGAAGAAAAAAATCATGAAATTTCATTCCAACAAATATAAAACACGAATTATTAACAACACTAATATATTGAAGAAGCAATTTCACTTGATAAATAAATTACTACACACGTACTATTGTTAAAAAAAAAGAGTTAACATTGAAATATATCTAATCAAATTATTATTATAATTTTCATTCTGAAATAATTCTTAATTAAAATACTTAATAAAATTCTGTAGCAAAATATCATATTTTATTGTATTTGAGCTGCGCCAATAGGTTATGGGCCCAGGACACACAATGTCTCAAGATTTCAAATCAACTTTTGAGAAGCTTGATCGAAGCAAATATCAGATATGGAAAAAGAAGGCTGAATGTGTTTTAATTAAGGACGATACATGGTCTGCAATTCGTGACGAAAGACCAGTAGAAGTAGATCCCGTTTGGAAAAGGAAAGATGAAATTGCAAGGGCATCAATTTATTTGATGATATAAGATGATTTATTCTACCTTATTGAAGAAACAACCACAGCTAAGGAATCATGGGCAGTTATTAAGAATCATTTTGAACGCCATTCCTTCAGTGAATGTGTATTCTTTATGAAGAAAATTTGCCAAATGCAACTAGAAGAAAATGGAGATATGGAAAAGCATTTAAATATGATCCAACAAGAAATTAAAAAACTGTCTTGTATGGGAGAAAAGCTCACAGAAAAATGGGAAGTCGCAATGATTCTTCGTAGTTTACCAGAATCATATGATGTATTGGTTACAACTCTTGAAGCTAGAAGTGATGAGGCTCCATCTCTATCTGTAGTAAGAGAAAAATTAATTGAAGAAGCCAGACGAAGGACACAAAAACAATCTTATGCAAATGAAGAAACTTCTGTTTTCAAAGTCAATAGAAATCTGAATAGAAAAATTAATCCGCGTGCAAATGTTTTTTGTTTTCATTGTAATAAGCAAGGTCACATAAAGACTGCTATATACACCAAAATATGTTAAAGAACAACAAGAATAATTTTATTGTAAAAGAAAATAAAGAACATGAACTATGCTTCTGTGTTGCTGAGAGTGCCTCTTCCGCTTGGTATGCTGACTCTGGTGCTACAAGTCACATATGCAACCAAAAGGAATTTTTTGAAATACTAGATAAAGAATTTAAAACAACAGTTTCGATAGCCAATGTATATGAAATGGAGACTTGTGGTAAAGGATCCGGTGTTTTGAAAGTGATCACTGGTGATGGTGTGCAGTCGATTTTACAGCAACAAGAATATCATCTACATCATCATCCTTTTCAGATTTAAGCACACAGGGATCTGCTAAACTTTTTTGAAAACCGTCATTAAGAAATATTTGCATTAGTTTTTCATTCCAATATCAAGGAGCTTGTTTTAACCCATAAATGCTTTTATTCAATTTACAAAAATTTCCATTCGCTACTTCAAAACCAGAAGGCTGTCTCATATGAAGGAAAGCTGTTTTAATATCGTAGTTTTTTACAATCAGTTTTTGATCTCCAGCGATTGTTAAAAATAAACGAAAAGTGGTTTGCCGTATCACTGGTGCAAAAACTTCATCATAATATTTGCATATCTTTGGTTAAACCCTTGTGCAACTAATCTAGCTTTATATTTTATGACTGCACCATCTGCATTACGCTTCAGCTTATATATCCATTTACAGCCTATTGCCTTACGGGTACTTGGAATATTACACAAGTCCCATGTTTTATTCGTTTGTAGAGATTCAAACTCGTCTCTCATTGCTTTCATCCATAATTCCTTATCAAATCTTTTTATCACTTCTTCGTATGATTTCGGTTCTAAAAAATCTGTTACTATATTTATTTTATATCTCTCTGGAATTTTCCCTTTTCTTTGTTTAGTAGATCTTCTTAAGACATACAGTTTTTCAATGGATAAAGAATCATTGATTTCATTCACAGGATCTTGTATAACTTCTGAATCTGTTGGGACTATTGGCAAATTTGGTATATTCGATTCTACATCGAAAAATTCCTCATCACTTAATAAATTAACTCCACCGTGTATTACTTGATAATTTTTTGCTATTATATCTGATTTTGCATCATTATTTTGAAAATCTTGAACTTTTTCAATAGATGAAGAAGGTGTCAAAAGATTTACGCTAACTTCATTACTTATGTTGTTCTGAACTTCATTGTTAATTTTGGTATCAATTAATTTGTAATCTCTACTAATTAACACTTTATTAGAACTTCTGTCTAAAAATCGTAATGCCTTTGACTGTTCGGAATATCCAATAAAAGTATAAATTTTAGCTAGTGTATGGTATGTGTACTAGGTCTTGACATCCAAAAGTTTGAAACTCTTTGAATTCAGATTTCTTATTTTCCCAAATTTAGAAATATTAGATCTTGGTGAAGCCAATTTTTATTTAGGGATACAAATTGAGAAGGGTAATGATGGATATTTCAATATTAACCAAGAAACTTATATATCTAAAGTAATTAAAGATGCGGGGTTAAATGATGCCAAAATTTCTAAAATTCCTATTGATATTGGTTATAATAAAGAAGAAGAACTTTCTTCTGATTATTTAGAAAATAATAAAAACTATCATCAGTAGTAGGGAATTGGGGTATGAGATGAAAAAAATCATCTTTTTGGGATGAATTTTTGGGATGGTTTTTTAGTTTGGATGATTTTAGAGATGAAAATTTGGGATGAAAACAAATTTTGGGATGATTTTTTTTGTGTGAAATGCAAGTGCATAAAAAAAATGTTTAATTTTGTTGAAGAAAATTTTTATTTTCATTGAACACTTGATGCGATGAAACATTAGGGATGACTTTTGTTTAACGGCCTTTATGTTTGTATGTCGGTTTGTCTCTTTAATAATAGTTGTCTATTTCTGTCTCTTAAGCCAACTTGAAATAGTCAATAGAAACCTTTTTTGTTTTTATAATTATAAACACGGTCTTTAGTTTGAGATGTCGGTTGCTTATCATTTTACATATGCTGTTATCTGTACGTTTATAAATTTGCTTTTTTTATTGCTGTTATCTGGTAAGAAGAAAAAGGGAAAAGAGGATTCTTTTGTTTTATTTTGGGATGAAAGTGTAAAAATTTAAGGAAAATTTTGTATTTTAACAAGCATTGTGTAGTAATTGTGCGTTTATTTGTCGTTCTTAAATGCTATAAATTTCCTTTTTTATTACTGTTGGCTGGTAAGAAGAAGAAGGGAAAAGAGGATTCCTTTGATTTATTTTGGGATGAAAATATAAAAATTGAAGGAATAATTTTATTTTAACAAGCCTTGTATAGTAATTGTATGTTTTTTGTGACTCTTAAATGAATTTAATGTTGTTTCTGCACATAACTATACATAAACATTTTTTACATATGTACGTTTAAATGAATAAGTCAATGCATATGAAGATGCATATTTGTGAACAATCGCATATAATGTAATTATTTGAAATAAATTATTTAAAACATAAGAGGAGGCATTTTTCATTATTATGTAGAAATTAAGTAAGAGTAATTATGAAGGTATGTATAAAAATATTAAGAGATCAAAATTTGAGTTTCAGAAAACAAAACTCTCCTGATTAAAAAATTTTTAAGTGTGTCCCAAATAAATTGATATAAAAACGCAGTGATTGCAGAACTCGAGGATGGAATGCTATATCTTCCCAAACGCTACAATAGCTTAGAAGACAAAGTAATTGAAGGGGCTCAGGATGAAAAATTTTCTTTAACAAAGAAACTAGAAAATTATTCATACACATTACAATTGGCGGAGATACTTCCTGAGGAGAACGAAAAAACTATTGAAGACAATGAAGGCTTCTACATTCCAAATTCACAACCCTTTTTTCCTTGGGAAGGAGGCAAAATTCCGAAACTATATTAAAATGTAGTACCTATAATTTGAAATAAAGCCTTATTTTGTAAAACGCAATGTTGTCAAATTTCGTTGAATAAAATATAATAAAATATTTGTTTTGAAACTGTATATAAGCCACGAAATTTAAAAAAAAATGTATTAGTCGACTTTTACCCTTGCCTTGAAATATAAGCAGGATGTCCACAAATTCAATTTGCAAATTTCTAAAGGACTTTGACGGACTAATATTTAAGGATTATGTCCAACTGATTGAGGATTACTTGAAGGATAAAAATCAAAATATAGTACAAATAGAAAATTTAATAAAAAAATATTATTTATTATCAAAACGAATGTAATTATAAATGTTTGTACTTTTATACATATGTTAAGAAAAATAATTATAAAATAAAAACAAATATTATTGTAATTGAAGTTGTTTAATTTTATTACAAATAATTTCAGAGCATTAAATAGATACATTGCTTTTGCGTAAAGTATTATTATTAAGATGATGATCAGGTGACAATCATATGATCAGCTAGTGATCAGCAGGAAAATCAGTTGATGATCAGCTGAAAGTCACCTAACAAAAAATTAACAAGCCTAATAGTACATATGTTTGCACTGTTATCTCATTCTGTTGATATGTATAAAAACAATTCCAGAGCAAGAGAGATATACTATGGTTTTTTAATATTTTGTTACAATCAAAATAACAAAAAGGTGATGATCAGCTTATTTTTCAGCAGGAAAAATCAGTTGGTGATCAGCTGACAGTAAACTGCGAAAGAGAATTTCAAGCCTTCTTGCTTAAAACAAGAAACTTATGTTTATTCTAACTTCGACTTTTCAACAAATTAGACAAATTAAGTGAATAACAAAAATGTCATTTATCAACAGAAATTAAAACACTCGATCAACAAGAGCTTAAGTAGAGATAAAAGAAGTAATAATCCTGCCGAGGATAGATGTGAAGCGGCTTCTATTTCTGTATGAAAACACAGATGATAAGCTACTCGACAATACAGTAGCTTTAATTAAAATGCTGCATGATGGTAATGACGAAATCTTGGATTATATAGCAGCGCAATGTGAAGCTATTGGGAACATTATTATTTAACTTTCTATATATATATATAATATATATATATATATTATATATATATATATATAATATATATATATATAACTTTCAATAGATTAGTCAACTACCATTGAGTCACTAACTCGATCTCTATAATGACCCCAAGCTCGTGTTTTTACATGATCTTCCAAAATATTTCTTTTATCATCATTGTAGTTAAGGCCCATTTAAAATAGCTTTTGTGTGTACAGTTTGTGAGTTCTTGATCTAAACAAATACATTTCAACTGATATCACTTTCTGATCAAATAAACAATTCTTATAATCGTTTAGAGTTAACTTCTTGACAGAAGATTTTTTAACTCCTTTAGATTTTTTGACTTCTTCAGAGCTATGGGTTGAAAATGAGTACATTTTGGAACTTAAACCTACAAACTCTGTCATTATATCACCCTTGTTCTCCTTAAACCTTTTATTTGTTAAAGGTAAACTCTTTAGAATAATCCGTTGTATCGAAATTGGAATCAATATCAGTACGAATATCATCGTAAAAATCATCAGTTTGAATCGTGTAGATGAAAGAATCTGTATCCATATAGTTAAGAGAAATTGTATCTTTAAACTTTTGTTTCATGTAGCCGTAGTGGAGGTCGTAGATCTTCCACTTAGATAACTCTAAAACTGCTAGACCTATATATGTGGGTTTATCGTAATATGGTTCCAGTTCTTTTAACTCAACTGGATACATATTATCACCAAAATTTTTTAAACTTAAAAAATTCGGTTTAGAAATCAATGCCCTCAATCCTAAATGATTTCTGTTTGTAGTTTCCCACTCTGTCGCAATATGGATAACTTTTCTTTTATCTACATTTTCCATAGTCTTCCCGTTTGAAATACATTGAAGTAGATTTTATGGTGAATAACATAATTCCTTTAAATGTAAAGTCTGCTATTAACTTCTTACTATTATACCGAGATGTTCTTTTGTTTTGGGGACAAAAAGGGAGGTCATTATGTTCGTCATGAAGTGAGTCTGGATACTCAATATCTAATTCTAAATAGTAACCAACCTCTGGTGTATTAGTAACTTCATTGATATTAAATCCTTCATTGATATTGAATACTCCATAAGGTAAAGGTTGAGACATTGACCAACCATATAAATTATTTGCATCTAAGTACATTAAATATTCTTAGGCTTATTATTATTAAAGTCATTCATGTATTTGTTGTCAGATTTTGAATATCTTCTTGAGCACTGCACTAGCCCACCCCTTATACCATTTTGAACAAATGAATGCATTTCATAGTCTGTAATTAGCTCTACTTCTTACTTCTCTAGTCCTCAACATGGCATCCCATGATAGTCCTGGTGCAGTATAATAATGAGCTGGATCTAGATTATAAATACTCTTACATATTTTTCGAAAATTTTCAAAAATATCTGTAAGAAGTAAGACATCAGTTTTGAGGTGAAGCTCAGTATAATCGAGAAGGGTTGTACAATCATACTCACTCCACACTTTTTGTGCATGTTCATAGTCATCAACAGAACATTCGTCATTGCTTAAAGAGTATGGATACACTCCTTTTCTTCTTAATAATTGAAATTGGTCATCATTTGGAAATATTTCACGAACTGTTTGAAAATCAGAAACGTCAAGATTTTTTGCCAAAGAATCTAAACTTGAGGCCATAAACCTGAAAGAGTCTATAAAGCGTATTTCGAATCCACGATTCTTTTTTAAGGAAATATAAACTGAGAAGGAAATATAACGCTCTATAACTATTATAACTTTTATAGTAGCATTTTTTATTGAGGAAAGATGATTAAGAAATAGTGTAAATCATACTCAGAAAGATGTGGAAAAGAACAGGTATAAAATTAGGTACTCTATAATTTAAATTGCATACATTATGAGCTGCACCACGATAACTACCCGTAAGATGACAGTGCTCTATAACTTTATCATTAATCAATTCTTTTTTACAAATATGACACACTTGTTCATTATTGTGGTCTTGTACATCTTCGCTAGTCATATTAATACATTTAGTTTTTGATAAATGTTCATCAAATATGTTTTATGCATCTTCCACTATTTTTTTTAACAAACATAGTTGCTGCATCTTCACCAAAGTAATACCTATGCATATTATATTCTTTCTTAAAGCTACACTTAACATTGTAACTGAAAGTACAAGGAATATGCTTTTGAATGTTTGTACTATTACTACTTACTTTTTCTTCAACTCTTTCTAAAATTGACTCGAAGTCAGCATAAACTACAAATGGCACATCCATCAGTTTCTGAAAATTTTTGAAGCTCTTAAAGACATCTTCGGGCTTACACATTTTAATGACTTTCTTCAAACAACTGTTCTTGTGATGTTTATACGTAGATTCGTCGTGAGTATGATATAAACATGTGTTACAAAAAAATATTTTACATGCGTGTGATGTAATGCTGGATCGCAAAAGTCTAAAATTGAAATATATAGATGACTTCAAAGAAAAATTTACATACTATGAAAATAAAAAAAATAAATATTTATGAATATTAAAAAAGACTTACTTTGAAATACACATAGTGGTAATTTTCATTTGAACTGAGCAAAAGTAAGTTTATATGATTTTCTTTTTCTCCACTAGTAACATAATATAGTCCTATTAGTGATGATTCATTATGTCCAAAAACGTTTACACTAATATTATTCTGCTCTTCAAACTTTTTTAGTTGTTTTAAAGAAAGTGGAAAATCTAATCCTTCAAAGTTGAATTCTATGCCCCCTAAAACTATCCTGTCACTTCTTATATTTTCTATGTTATACGAGTAGTGGAGTTTTCTTTCTGCATCACTTAGCATATCATCTTGATATAAAGCAGCAACTAAGCACCAAATGAAACAATAAATATCATCATTCTCAATATTGATGCATGCACCTTTATTAGCTATAGCTTTTGGCAAGGGGATGAAATATGAACCTCTTATCATTGATGACTTGTTAATGTTAATTTCAAGCAATTTTATACAGATTAACGTCCATCCACTGGCCCTCTCTTGAAATTCATCCATTTTTATAGATATTTCATTCACATGCTTTTTGCTCGCTGAACCTTCATAATGAACAGACGTCTTAGCGGAGTTTTTTTTCATATACATATTAAACAAACAAAAAATCATAAAAAAATATTCGTAATACATAATAACCGTAATACATACCTATTAACTTTGATAAATAAGCAAAGCAAATATTGCTGATATTATTTTTACATAGCAAGAATCAAAAAACAAAAACAAACGAAAACCGCAACCAAAGTGCTCTTGAAGAATACTCTACATGAGTACCTCAAAAACAAAAAATTTTGAAGTGAGTTCAAACGGCAGAAATGCATATTTTACTGTGAGTTCTGAAGCTCTCAATGTTAACAATAAAAAATCCGATGATAGTCTTTTTCTAACGGCAAAGCCACTTTTTCGTCAGCGATCAACTTCGATTTGTCCAATGCCAACTAGTGATTCGTTAACATTACAATTGCCTAGTACTTCTTCATTCAAGTCAGCGATATCATCCGCTCCGGGCTCGTGTTCATCACTAAACCAAGTTATCACTACAGATAACAGTAACTCAAAACCAAAGGTACAAGTAGGAATGGACAGATATATAACCGTGGTAAAGCGTGGGCGAAGCCCAAATTCTTCTAAAATTTCATTAGCTCCAAAGATGTCTAGGGATAACAGGACAAGCCCGCTACATCATCGCAAAAGTCTCTTAAGCCACCACCTATTTATCTGAGAGAAAAAAATTCCAACGCGCTTCTAAAAATACTACTGTCGACCATTGGTGAAAATACTTTTCACATCATTCCAATTAAACGAGGTAATATTGATGAAACTAAAATCCAAATATATGATGAAAAAGATTTCCGAAAAATTGTTAGTGAATTCGAAAAAAATAAAACAAATTTTTACACATACCAACTTAAGAGTGCTAAAAGCCTACAGATAGTATTAAAGGGTATAGATTCATATGTTGAGCCCGAAGAAGTAAAATGTGCACTTTTCGACAAAGGATTTAAGGTAAAAAAATTTTAGAAACATATTAACAGATAAAAGGTCCCCCAGCCCCTATTTCGGGTTGAACTGGAGCCAAATGGCATAATTTTTTTTTCATGCGTATATTTATTTATTGTATCTTCAAAAAATGAACTAACAATAAGTTTTCAAATCTTAAATCTATATATAATAATTAGGCTCAACCAGTGTCAGGCATAAACTTAGTGATAGTAATCAATAATACATAAATATCGTATTAAGCACAGAAATATTTTCAAGCTGTTTCATCTGGAGTATTGAGTATTAGAGCCATAGTGTCCCTCTTTTTTAAGCGGATGTGTCTAGTAAAATTCAAGATGTTACGAGCAAGTGGATAAGGATGAGACTCGAGTTTTGTTAAGTATTTGCTTGCGTATTTTTTAATTTCTTCAGTCACTAGTGGCACATTTAAATCACGATGTAAATTTGAATTTTTGATGTACCATGGAGCCGATGTTATTAGTCTTAAAATCTTGTTTTGCCTTCGTTGGATTCTCTCTATATTGGAAGCTCAAACAGTACCCCATAGCTGTATTCCATAGCACCATATGGGTTTCAAAAGCGACTTGTATATTAAAAGTTTACAATATAGACTGAGTGTTGAATTTCTACCAATCAGCCATTGTATCTGAGTTAATTTAAATTTCATTTGTGTTAGCTTTGAGTCAATATGGTGTTTCCATGTAAGCCGTCGATCAAGGTGTATACCAAGGTATTTCACATGTGAGTATTGAGGAACAAATATCTTTTCGTAGGGTAAATGTTATCTGAGCACACCTCTGTTCGTTTACTTTTATTCTCCATAAGTTTAGCCATAGTTCCAGCAAAGGAATATGTTTCTGAAGATATCGAGATGCCTCGTAAGAGTTTCCGTGCATACTAAGGCAGGCTGTATCATCGGCAAATGTAGATGTGTGAATGTTACTGCTCAAAGGCATATCACAAGTATAAATCAAATACAAAACTGGCCCCAATATGCTCCCCTGTGGCACACCGGATTCAAATGTTCTTTTTATAAATTGAACCAATATATGCGTTTGTTCAATGGTGCTATGCTGACTCCTAAAACTAAACTGATGGTCTGGTATGCACCCACTACCAATTAGAATTGGGGACAATTTTATCATGAGCAGTTTTTCCAAAAGTTTAGACATTGTTGATAGTAGACTTATTGGCCTGTACGATTCAGCCTTGGTAAGGTCTTTGTCCCGCTTTAGAATCATTTTGACCTTGGCAAGCTTCCAGAGGTGTGGATAATACTCTAGTCTTAATATGGCATTAAAAATAAATAGAAGGATTCTAATTGCAATACGTGGCAAATTCATCAGCATATTGTTATTAATTCCATCAATACCTGGAGCTTTCTTCGGGTTGAGTTCAGCAATTAGTTTCTGTACATCACGCATCTTACACTTTAAGGGTCGAGGGGGTAGAGCAACTACACTCGGTAAATCAACAGCAGCAGTACATCTGTTTGGCGTAAATACGGATTTTAAATGCTTTGCAAGCAAGTTACCTTTTCCGTATCACTTTTTGCCCAACCTCCGGTAGAAGTGCGCAGAGGTGGTTTAAACTCAACGGGTGTTTTAAGCTTTTTCGCAGCGCGCCACAAAGAGTAATTAGATGCTGGTATGACATCGAGGTTTTTCAGATAATTTTTAAGAGGTGCAGTTTTTTCATATGCAAGCAACTCTTAGATTCGTTTAGTGCACTCTTTAAACCTGATTTTATGTTTTGGTGATCTGTGTTGATGTCATTCCCTTCTACCTCTTCTTTTTTCACATACGAGACGTTCAATATCCGTAGAATAAATTCTATTGAACCCAGTCTGCGGGTGGGAGGTAGAAGCATGTTCAGCAACCTGCTTTAGGCTAGGATTCAAAAAATATCTTAGTAGTCACTGCGTAGAAAACATTTAGCTAAGATCATCTGATGATATTGAATTTAACATTGCTAATCTTAACGAAAATATTAAACAGGCTGCTGAACATGCCACTACCTCCTATCCGCAGACTGGCTTTAATAGAATTTATTCTACGGAAATTGAACGTCTTGTATATAAAAAAAGGAGAGCTAGAAGAGAATGCCAACAACACAGATCACCCCTAAATAAAATTAGACTTAAAGAAGGTACTAAACGAATTAAAGAGCTGCTATCGTCGGAAAAAACTGCATTACTGGAAAAGTATTTAGAAGGTATTGATGTAACGTCAGCATCTAATTACTCTTTATGGCGCGCTACTAGAAATCTTAAAAGACCCGTTGACCTTAAATCACCACTGCGTACTTCGACCGGAGGCTGGGCGAGAAGCGATAGTGAGAAAGGTAACTTATTTTCTGAGCATTTAAAATCTGTATTTACTCCCAATTCATGTACGAGTGCTGCCAATTTACCGAGTGTAGTTTCTCTACCCAATCGTTCCTTAAGGTTTAAGTTGCGTGAACTACAAAAAATAATTGCTGAACTCGACACGAAGAAAGCTCCAGATATTGATTTCATTAGTAACAAGATGCTGATGAACTTGCCTCATATTGCAATAAGAATCTTGCTATTTATTTTTAATGGTATTTTACGAATGCAGTATTTTCCAAATAACTGGAAACTTGCCAAAATAAAAATGATTCCAAAGCCGGGCAAAGATCTTATCAAGGCTGAGTCATATAGGCCTATAAGCTTACTATCAACAATCTCAAAGCTTTTCGAATCGAATGCTCATGACTAAATTTTCCAAAATTTTAGCTGATAATGGGTGCATCCCGGACCATCAATTTGGTTTTAGAAGTCAGCATAGCACCATTTAACAAACGCATATATTGGTCCAAGTTGTAAGAAGAACATTTGAAGAAAAGAAGTATTGTTCTGCTCTCTTTATTGATGTTTCTCAGGCATTTGATAAAGTATGGCACGAAGGCCTAGTTTTATAATTGAATACATATCTCCCAATAAACATACAACAGCTTTTGGAAAGTTATATTACCGATAGAAAGTTCACTGTTGTGGAAGGAGAGTTCACGAGTGTGCCCGAATCTATATCTTCCGGTGTGCCACAGGGCAGTATTCTGGGGCCAGTCTTGTATCTAATATATACTTGTGATATGCCTGTGAGCAATAACATCCTCACTTCTACATTTGCCGATGATACAGCCTGTATGAGTATACACAGAAACCCTGATGAGGCATCCCGCAATCTCCAAGAACACATTACCCAGCTTGAAATATGGTTGAATTTATGGAGAATTAAAGTAAATGAACAAAAGTGTGTTCATATAACGTTTACCCTAAGAAGAGATACTTGGTCTCACATTCGAATCAACAATCAAAGTATTTCTCAACATTCTCAATTGAAATACCTTGGCATACGCCTTGATCGAAGGCTTACATGGAAATATCACATTGACTCTAAGTTAACTCAAATCAAACTTAAATTAACTCAAATATATTGGTTAATTGGCAGAAATTCAACACTCAGCCTAGACTGCAAACTTTTGATATAAAATTCGCTTTTGAAGCCAATATGGTGCTATGGAATTCAGCTATGGGGCACTGCTTCAGCTTCAAATGGTGAGAAAATCCAACGAAGGCAAAAAAAAAATTTTACGTTTGATAACATCAAACATTTGTAGAGAAAATCCAACGAAGACAAAACAAAATTTTACGGTTAATAACATCGGCTCCATGGTACATAAGAAACTCAAATTTACATCGTGATCTAAATATGCCACAAGTGACTAAAGAAATTGCAAAATACTCAGGCAAATATTTAACTAAACTCGAGTCACACCCTAATCCGCTTGCTCGAAATATCTTGAACTTTACCGGGCACATCCGCTTAAAAAAGAGGGACACAAGGGCTCTAATACTTACCACACCAGATGAAACTGTTTGAAATTATTGTTTTATTTTTATTTTTTGCTTTGCACAACTCTTATGTATTATGAATTACTATCACTAAGTTTATGTCCGACACTGGTCGGGCCTAATAATTATATTTAGATTTAAGATTTGAATACTTATTGTTAGTTCATTTTTGAAGATACAATAAATAAATATATGTATGCATAAAAAAAAAAGAGAACATCGGCTCCATGGTACAGCAAAAATTCAAATATACATCGCGATTTAAATATGCCACTAGTGACTGGAGAAATTGCAAAATACACAGGCAAATATTTAATAAAACTCGAGTCACATCCTAATCCGCTCGCTTGTAATATCTTGAACTTTACTGGACATATCCGCTTAAAAAAGAGGGACACAAGGGCTCTTATTCTCAACACTCCTGATGGGACTTCTTGAAAATACTTTTATTTATTTTTTTTCCTTTTTGATTATCACTACTTATGTATTATTTATAACTATCACTAAGTTTATGTCCGACACTGGTCGGGCCTAATATTTATATTTAGATTTAAGATTTGATTACTTATTGTTAGTTCATTTTTGAAGATACAATAAATATATATATGAAAAAAAAATATGCTTTTTGTATAATTTTTCCACATCATACCAAATGGTGACCAATGTTATTTTTGATATGTGCACAAGTGGAGAAACAATCATGTCATCGTTCATCAGTTTCATGTATTCACATGTTAGTTCAAAATTAAATTTAAATTTAACATGCTTCCTGCTACATTCATTTAGTTGATTAGTCACACTATTTCTTGCATTTGAGAAAAATTTTTCTGGAAACAATATCTCCTCATTTTTATTAATGGAGGAATATATTTCAATCCTCCCATTGAAGGCGCTGCTTATCTTTGTCAGATCATTGCTAATTTTTACTTGCTCAGAATTTCTCTTATACTTTGTGGTTTTTTGCTGAAAAAGCTATTACTTCATTGCAAGCTTTGCAATGTCTGCATCAAATATTCCTAGTGTTACAAGCAGCAACTGTGTTGTCCAGGCTGGCGGAAGAATGCGTTTTTATATGATCCTTCAGCTTACCATGCTTCATGAATAACTTTTTGCAAACACTGCAATGTAGCTTCATATGCACATCCAACATTTTGGAACTGCCAAGAGTCATCGAGCAAACTAAGCAAATTGTGGAATTCATTACTCTTTAATTATTGTTGCTATTAGTTTTAAACACAATTTCAATAATATTACTTTAACACTGCTTTTACTCCTTTTTTAATTTAATTCACTATAAAAATTTTTGACATTTTTAATAATAAAATGTATTTACTGATTAATGGACACAGCTTTAAATGGATTGTACATAAGAGTAGTACTCCAGCACACTAATAAAAATTGAAATATTAATTTTCATTAAGTGCGATCAGAACTGTTCACTGTGAAGTAATAGGATAAAAATTATAAGAAGAAAAAATGAAATTTTTATAAAATTATATAAAAGTTAAATTTATTAGAAAGCAATAGAAAGCAATGCTCTACAGAGCTCCCCTTCTAACTGAGATATAGTTTCAATTTGCACAGCAAACTGAAAACCCTAACCTTCCCCAACAAAAAAAGTCAAACAATCGCAAAACATGTCTTCTATGATAATAAAATATGATGATGATGATAAATATGTGATTCCATATTTCTTATTTTCATTTTTTACTTTATGCTTTATTCTATATAAATATGTATGTATGTACATACATAGAAACAAATCGCTGAATTTGCAAAATATCAAATTCTAACAAGATCCAGCCAGCTTAAATTTGCAGAGCAAAATATACACTTGCATGTTCATGAGTAATATAAAAAAACAACATAAAAGAAGTATTCAATAAACATACCAGCAACTATAAAAATAAAGAATAAAACCACATAACGGCTAAAAAGTGCTCTGGAATATTTGAAAATTTTAAAAAAGGAATATCAGCACATTTGCATAATTATGTATATATGTACATATGTATGTATGTTTGGATATGCATAAAACCAAAAAATTTTCAAGTATGCATATGAATGTACAGGGTGGGCCAAAAGTTACCTTGGGGTTTAAAAGTTTAATAACTTTTTCGTTTATTAATTTTTTTTTTATTTTTTTCTCAGATTATATAATATATAAAATGGAAAATTTTTTACACTAAGTATGAAAAATAATGTCTCTTAAATTACCACTGTTTTCAGCTTCGCACTGATGGGCTCATTTTAGAGCATTTTCCATAATATCTTCCAAAATATCTGCAACAATATTTGCCTTGAGTTCAAGGATTGTCTCTGGCTTGTTCACATACACTCGCTACTTCAAATAACCCCAAAGAAAATAGTCGGGTGCTGTCAAAACTGGCGATCGCGATGGGCCAAATTATTTCCGAATTTCTGGAAATTATTCGCTCTCCAAAAATTTGACTTAAAAGTGCCATTGTGTCTCGGGCAGTGCGGGCAGTGGCTCCGTCCTGCTGAAACCACATACCAGGTATGTTTTCAAGAGCAAGACGTAAAAAATTTTCTATCATAAACCGATACCGCTCTCCATTTACGGTTACAGCACTTCCATCTTCATTCTCGAAGAAGTAAGGCCCAATGATATTTTCAGATGTGATCCCACAATTTCACAACAAATATGACTAATATGATGCAAGAAATGCTTCGAATGCAGAATACTCTGCTTCAAGCATTAATTAACAAGCCATGAACACGTTAAAAATATGTTTCTGGAACGCAAACGGCATTCGCCAACACAAAAATGAGCTCGAGCACTTCCTTACGGAAAAAGATATTGATATAATGTTGGTCTCTGAGACTCATTTGACTTCGAGAAGCCTTTTCAAAATCAATGGCTACAACTTATATGATACAAAAGACCCCAGAGGAAGAGCATGCGGTGCATCGGCAATTCTAATAAAGTCAAGACTCAAGCACTATATTCTTGACAACGTTTGTGAAGAAAATCTACAAGCAACAAATATTTGCGTCGAAAATTTTTGTACAAATTTCGTTATATCATCAATTTACTCCCCTCCCAGATTTTCAATCACTGAGGATCAATACGAGGATTTCTTCAAATCTCTTGCACCTTGTTTTGTAGCAGCTGGCGACTACAATGCAAAGCATACGTTCTGGGGTTCGCGTCTTATTACACCTAGAGGTAGAGCGTTGTTCACCACAATTTCAAAAATGGGTTTGGACGTCATTTCGAGTGGGCAGCCCACTTACTGGCCTACTGACATACAAAACCTTCCGGATGTTATAGATTTTGGCGTCATGAAAAATATTTCTAGAGATTTAGTTCATGTTGAAGCTTCTCTAGATCTCTCCTCCGATCACTCTCCCACTATCGTTACAATCTGTAATCCACTAAGAAGTGACTTACCTCATCCATATGTGAAGATGGTCAATCGTGTTAATTGGCTGAGATTCAAAAAATATCTTAGTAGTCATTGCACAGAAAACATAGCGCTAAGTACATCCGATGATATTGAATCTAACATTGCGAATCTTAACGGAAATATTAAACAGGCTGCTGAACATGCTACTACCTCCCACCCGCAGACTGGGTTTAATAGAAATTATTCTACGGATATTGAACGTCTCGTAAGTGAAAAAAGAAGAGCTAGAAGGGAATGGCAGCAACACAGATCACCCCAACATAAAATCAGGTTTAAAGAGTGCACTAAACGACTCCAAGAGTTGCTTGCATCTGAAAAAACTGCATCTCTTAAAAATTATCTGGAAGGTCTTGATGTTACACCAGCATCTAATTATTCTTTGTGGCGCGCTGCGAGGAAGCTTAAAACACCCGTTGAGTTTAAACCACCCCTGCGCACTTCTACCGGAGGTTGGGCAAGAAACGATACTGAAAAAGGTAACATATTTGCTGAGCATTTAAAAACCGTATTTACCCCAAACACATGTATGGGTGTTGCTGATTTGCCATGTGTAGTTGCTCTACCCCCTCGTCCCTTAAAGTTTAAGATGCGTGATGTACAAAAACTAATTGCTGAACTCAACCCAAAAAAAGCTCCGGGTATTGATGAAATTAGTAATAAGATGCTGATGAAGTTGCCTCGTATTGCAATTAGAATTCTGCTATTAATTTTTAATGCCATTTTAAGGCTGGAGTATTATCCACACAGCTGGAAGCTTGCCAAGGTCAAAATGATTCCAAAGCCGGGCAAAGATCTTACCAAGGCTGAGTCATACAGGCCAATAAGTTTACTGCCAACAATGTCAAAGCTCTTCGAAAAGTTACTCATGATCAAATTGTCCCCAATTCTAACTGATAATGCGTGCATACCGGATCATCAATTTGGTTTTAGAAGTGAGCATAGCACCATTGAACAAACGCATAGATTGGTTCAATTTATAAGAAGAACACTCGAAGAAAATAAGTATTGTTCTGCCCTCTTTATTGATGTTTCTCAAGCATTTGATAAAGTGTGGCATAGAGGCCTAATTTTAAAATTGAAGACATATCTACCAATAAACATTGTTAATCTTCTGCAAAGTTATATTCTTGCTCGAAAGTTCACTGTTGTGGAAGGAGAATTCATGAGTGCGTCCGAATCAATCTCATCCGGTGTGCCACAGGGGAGCATACTGGGCCCAGTCTTGTATTTGATTTATACTTGTGATATGCCTTTGAGCAGCAATATCCATACATCTACATTTGCTGATGATACAGCCTGCCTTAGTATGCACGAAAACCCTCACGAGGCTTCCCGATATCTACAAGAACATATTACACAGCTGGAATTATGGTTAAACTTATGGAGAATTAAGGTAAACGAACAAAAGTGTGTTCAGGTAACATTTACTCTGCGAAAAGATACCTGTTCACCCATTCGACTCAATAATCAAGTTGTTCCTCAACATTCACATGTAAAATACCTTGGTATACACCTTGACCGACGGATAACATGGAAACACCATATTGACTCTAAGCTAACACAAATGAAACTAAAATTAACTCAGTTACATTGGCTGATTGGTAGAAATTCAACCCTAAGTCTAGATTGCAAACTTTTGATATACAAGTCGCTTTTGAAACCTATATGGTGCTACGGAATTCAGCTATGGGGCACTGCTTCAGCTTCAAATGTAGAGAAAATCCAACGAAGACAAAACAAAATTTTACGGTTAATAACATCGGCTCCATGGTACATAAGAAACTCAAATTTACATCGTGATCTAAATATGCCACAAGTGACTGAAGAAATTGCAAAATACTCAGGCAAATATTTAACTAAACTCGAGTCACACCCTAATCCGCTTGCTCGAAATATCTTGAACTTTACCGGACACATCCGCTTAAAAAAGAGGGACACAACTCTTATGTATTATGAATTACTATCACTAAGTTTATGTCCGACACTGGTCGGGCCTAATAATTATATTTAGATTTAAGATTTGAATACTTATTGTTAGTTCATTTTTGAAGATACAATAAATAAATATATGTTTGCATAAAAAAAAAAAAAAAAAAAAATCCCACACCATATTGTACACCTAATGGGGTGCAATTGGCGTTTATGAATGGCTCTTGGATTTTCAGAACCCCAGAACCTACAGTTCTGCTTATTAACAAAGATATTCAAATGAAAATGAGCTTCATCACTCATAATCATAATCGCCCATCAGTGCGAAGCTGAAAACGGTGGTCATTTAAGAGACATTATTTTTCATACTTAGTGTAAAAAAATTTTCCATTTTGTATATTATATAATCTGAGAAAAAAAATTTAAAAAAATTAATAAACGAAAAAGTTATTAAACTTTTAAACCCCATGGTAACTTTTGGCCCACCCTGTACATATGTACATATGTATGCACATATGTACTCGTAAACCAACCGCTTCCGTTCAGAGTAATTAATTGAAGAAGAAAAAAAAATACCAACAGTAGAAGCAATCAGCATCAGCAAACAAATTTGAACTAGGAGAACAGCTATCCCAGCACGTTAAACCATTTCTATGATCCCCAAAAATTATTGAACTACGCACACGCATTAACAAATCGATACACTCTTTCTCTCACTCTCTGATACGGGAACAAATAGATCCAACACTAAAAATTTACACACCCACTATATTATTTTTTGTAGTAGGAGAGCGAGCATGTATCCCAACTGAAGAATCAACCCCTCTGATACGAGCACACATACATTTATCTAACAATAAAAAACTACAAAACGTCATTATGTAACTGCAGAAAACAAATTTCTATGATTACAATATTATTGATGGGCAGGCAATGGCGAACCTCTAAATCCCTTTTGATGGGACATATATTAAACTAGAGAACCAAATTGCTATGATCATAATATTTATTAATAGCAAATATCGAACCTCTAAATTCCTAATGATGGGATATCAGAAATTATAAGGCAACACCTCCATCTCTCAAACACAACAAACTATAAATGTCAACGCCCCCTCTCTCTCCCTGTTAGAAGAGACGGTTTTTTTGCCATCACTATTACCTATCTACTTTTAAAGAAAATAAACTCCCTATTCTAACGAATGGAGAAGTGATGTAGTCGAGTATGAACATGCTTAACAAATATGGAGGGATTTTAACTGTAAAACCCTCCTTGACTATACTGAGCTCTACTTAAAGACAGATGTTCTTCTTTTATCCGATGTGTTTGCAAATTTTAGGCAAATTTGTAAAGGTATATACGATATGAACCCTGTCACTATTATACAGCACCAGGCTTATCTTGGGATGCAATGTTGAAATCCACACAAGTTTCACTGGAACAGTTCACTGATTCTGAAATGTATATGTTTATGCAAAACGGAATCAGAGATGGACTAGTTCAATGTTCGCAAAGATATTCGAAAGCAAATAATAAGTATTTGGAAGATTTTGATGCATCAAAACCATTAGAATTTCTGGTGTATTTAGACGCAAATGACCTTTCGGTTGGGCGATGTCCGAATATCTTCCTTGCGGAGAATTTGAGTGGACATGTGATACTGATTTTGATGTTACAAAAAATTCTGATACTGCAGAGTATGGGTACATTTTGGAAGTGGATATAGATTATCCCGATTCGGTGCATGATCAACATAATGATTTGCCATATTAACCTCAAAATTAGCCCGTGGGGAGACATTAGAATTACTTCATCTTGGGAAACAACAAGCGAGACCAAATGTTAAGCAGTTAACAAAATTTTCTGATGACATATATGCTGTAGAAAAAATGGAACCACTATATGATAAACCCATATATGTTGGTTTTAGAGTACTGGAGTTATCCAAGTGGAGAATGTATGACATCCATTATGGCTTCATGAAGCCTAAATTTGGAGAGAATATCTCTCAACTATATGGATACTGACTCCTTTATCTATTCAATTAAAAGTGATGATTTTTATGATGACATCCGTAATGATATTAGGTTAAATTTTGATACGTCAGAATATCCTATATCACTTTCGTTTGCCGCTACTCAATAAGAAGGTTATGGGAATGATGAAAAATTAAAACAAAGGATATATAATGGCAGACTTTGTTGGTTTAAGAGCACAAATGTATTTTGTGTCCTCTCTTCGCTCGGAAGATGTTAAAAAATCAAAAGGCGTCAACAAGTCTGTTATTAAAAAGTTGTCCATTAATGATTATAAAAGATGCTTATTTGAATACAAAATTATATCAGATAAATGTTTTTGTTTAGGTCTACAACACATCAGCTATATACTTAAAAACTACATAAAATAGCACTTAGCTTTTCTGATGACAAAAGAAATATAATGAAAGATAAAATAAATACGCGTGCTTGGGGACATTACATAGACCGAAACAATGGATGTAGAATAGAATGATTTCCACTAAATTGCATGTAAGATGACAACGAAAGCTTAATTTTGTACTAATTGTATTTATTTATTAATATATCTCTTTAATTATTTATTAATTCATTTATATAATTATTTTATTTCTTAAATTATTTAATAGTTTATTTATTATTTATTTATTTGTTTATTAATTTATTTCTCTAATTATTTATTAATTAATTTATTATTCATTTATTTGTTTATTAATTTGTTAATTTATCATTATAACAAACAAATATTAGATTAAAGTACTTTTTATATATTTATTTATACATAAAGTTAAATTTGTATTAGTATTAGTGTTAAGATTTTTAAGAAAAAATTTAAAATAAAATATTGAAAAAATAATGAAATATGTAAATGGCTTTAATTTCAACTTAAACTTACTAAATAGAAATTTTAATTACAAATGTCTACCTTTTTTATATGTCTTTTGTTTCTCTACTTCGGGTACTTAGTTGGATCAAAAAATTTTTGTTTTGGCTTATTTGCAGTTTTTTGTTTACATTATTATTTTTTTTTGTTTAGTATTAATTTAAGATATTTCGCTTAATCCTGCATAGGCTCGTTAAAGTGTTTTTAAAAAGCATATTAAGTTTCTGAGGTTTTAAACTTTTATTATTTTCAATTGCTGTCTTGATTTTACTTTCATCTTTTTTGGGAATTCTTTCAATATTTTTAGAGCTATTTATGAATTCTTTGAGAGGTTCTGTTATAAGTTTCAATGCATCTCTCAATGTATATGATTTCACCAGTTTTTATACTACAAAGCTTTTTCTTCAAGACATTTCTTGTCGACACCAACTGCTTTACGACTTTCACATCCATGTTTTCCAACAGTATATAGTAGATCAGATATCATCTCTCAGATCAGGTTATCATGTAGCTGGTCTGGCTTTCAGATCAGCGTATCAGGTATCAGATCAGGTTATCAGGTAGCTGGTCTGGTTTTCAGATCAGCTTATCAGGTATCAGATCAGGGTGTCAAGTAGCTGGTCTGGTTTTCAGATCAGCTTATCAGGTATCAGATCAGGTTATCAGGAAGGTGGCCTTATTTTCAGATCAGCTTATCAGGTATCAGATTAGGTTACCAGGTAGCTGGTCTGGTTTTCAGATCAGCTTATCAGATCAGGTTATCAGGTAGCTGGTCTTATTTTTAGATCATCTTATCAGGTATCAGATTAGGTTACCAGGTAGCTGGTCTGGTTTTCAGATCAGCTTATCAGGTATCAGAACAGTTATAGCAAATAGATGTATGAAGTTTAAAGTTAGATTAATAACTAAAGTCAAGCGTGTATGAACAGTTATTTATATAGTTATGAAATAGTCAAATTGTTTTCTATAACGATCATCGTTTGAATAAGTATCTTTGCTTATCTTCAAAAATCAATATTTATGCTTCCAACACTACAAATTTCTTGAAACTTTTCAAAATTCATAGTACTGACAACATAATCACTATAAACATGTTTCGTATTTTTCTCATCTTACTTAAACATTATAATACATTTGTATTGTCTTTTATTAAATGCTTGCGAATTATGGTATAAGTTTGACACAAGCAAAATGAGTCATCATTCTTATGTTATTATTTTGCTTCTCACATACAACAGCGTTAAATATTATAATTGAATCATTGAATGTATAATATCTCATGCCTTTAATTGGTGAAATTAGGTTAGGTTAGCACGCTGCTGGTAAGTAAGGCTGAAATTTGATCCAATACAATGATCCCTTTGTGCTACCTGTTAGTTGAAGAGAAGATAGCGAGAGAAAGTGATACGGAAGGGATAGTGATAGAGAAGACAGGTGTTAAAGGAAGAGATGGGGGAAAGCTTCATTCTTTTGCAACTCTGCTTTTTGCACTCGTTTTGGTAAAAGTTTTGTAGTCAACGTGCTAACTACTTCAGCCAACGCCACCTCTTGATTGCAACAAAAATGATGAAATTAACTTCTTCAGGTGTTCATATTTGACTTGATATAGATATTTTTAGTATAAATAGATATTTGCAAACTTAGTTAGTAGTACGAGAATCTCTGTTCCCCTAAGATGAGAAAAATATGAAGCATGTTTATAGTGATTATGTGGTCAGTAATATGAATTTCGAAAAGTTTCAAGAATTTTGTGGAGTGTTGGAAGCATAAATATTGATTTTTGATGCTAAGCAAAGATACTTATCTCAACGATGATCGTTATAGAAAACAATTTGTCTATTTTATAACTATATAAATAACTGTTCATAAACAGTTGACTTTAGTTATTAATCCAACTTTAAACTTAATACACCTATTTGCTATAACTGGTCTGATACCTGATAAGCTGATCTGAAAACCGGACCAGCTACCTTATAACCTAATCTGCTACCTGATAAGCTGATCTGAAAATTAGACAAGCTACCTGATAACCTGATCTGAGAGATGATATCTGATCTACTATTTGCTGTTGGAAAACATGGATGTGAAAGTCTTAAAGCAGTTGGTGTCGACAAGAAATGTTTCAAAAAAAGAGCTTCGTATTATACAAACTGGTGAAATACATACATGTGAACAACTGAGAGATACATTTAAACTTACAATAGAACCTCTCAAAGAATTCATATATAGGCCTAAAAATATTGAAAGAATTCCCAAGAAAGAGGAATGTAAAATCAAGACAGCAGTCGAAAATAACAAAAGTTTAAAGCCTCAGAAAATCGATATGCTTTTCAAAAACATTTTAACGAGTCAATGCAGTATTAAGCGATATATCCAAAATTAAAACTAAACAAAAGAAATTATAATGTGAACAAAAATTTGCAAATAAGCAAAACAAAATTTTTTTTGATCCAACTACATACACCAAGCAGAGAAACAAAAGACATATTAAAATGTAGACATTTGTAATTAAAATTTCTAGTTAGTAAGTTTAAGTTGAAATAAAAACCATTTACATATTTCATTCTTTTTTCAATATTTTATTTTACATTTTTTTCTTAAAAATTTTAATACTAATACAAATTTAACTTTATGTATAAATAACAATACAAAAAAGTACGTTAATCTAATATTTGTTTGTTATAATGATAAATTAACATATTAGTAAACAAATAAATGAATAATAAATTAGTTAATAAATAATTAGAGAAATAAATTAATAAACAAATAAATAAAAAATAAATAAACTATTAAATAATTTAAGAAATCAAATAATTAAATAAATGAATTAATAAATAATTAAAGAGATAAATTAATAAATAAATACAATTAGTACAAAATTAAGCTTTCGTTGTCATCTTACATGCAATTTAGTGGAAATCATTCTATTCTACATCCATTGTTTCGGTCTATGTAATGTCCCCAAGCACGCGTATTTATTTTATCTTTCATTATATATCTATTGTCATCAGAAAAGCTAAGTGCTATTTTATGTAGTTTTTAAGTATATAGCTGATGTGTAGTAGACCTAAACAAAAACATTTCATCTGATATAATTTTGGATCAAATAAGCATCTTTTGTAATCATTAATGGACAACTTTTTAATTACAGACTTGTTGACGCCTTTTGATTTTTTAACATCTTCCGAGCGAAGAGAGGACAGAAAATAAATTTGTGGTCTTAAACCAACAAAGTCTGCCATTATATATCCTTTGTTTTAAATTTTCATCATTCGCATAACCTTCTTATTGAGTAGCGGCAAACGAAAGTTATTATCTATAGGATATTCTGACGTATCAAAATTTAACCTAATATCATTACGGATGTCATCATAAAAATCATCAGTTTTAATTGAATAAATAAAGGAGTCAGCATCCATATAGTTGAGAGATATTCTCTCCAAATTTAGGCTTCATGAAGCCATAATGGAAGTCATACATTCTCCACTTGGATAACTTCAGTACTCTTAAACCAACATATATGGGTGTATAATATAGTGGTTCCATTTTTTCTAACTCTAATTTTGTTAAATGCCTAAAATTTGGTCTCGCAATTAATGCTCTCAGACCCAAATGATTCCTGTTTGTTGTTTCCCAAGATGAAGTAATTATAATGTCTCTACGTGTTTTAACGTTTTTCGTTGTCTTCCCATAAACAGCATTGTTTAAAAGTTTGAAAAAATCGTTTTCAAAGTTATATTTAGCATTTTTCCTATGGAATGTGTTTAAGTCAATATATTTTTTAAGCCAAGGAGATTGCTTAAATCTGAGGATTCTATTGATTTGTTTTAAGATGAGGCCATTTGAAATGCCTTGTTTTAAAACTCTATAGTGTATTGTGTAATTATTTTTTCAGTGTAAGTCTGCAACTACTTTTTTGATCTTGGATCCCCCCACGGGCTTATTTTGAGGACAAAATGGCAAATCATTACGTCGATCATGCACCGAATCGGGATAATCTATATCCACTTCCAAAATGTACCCATACTCTGCAGTATCAAAAACTTTTGTAACATCAAAATCAGTATCACATATCCACTCAAATTCTCCGCAAGGAAGATATTCGGACATCGACCAACCGAAAGGTTATCTGCGTCTAAATACACCAGAAATTCTGATGGTTTTGATGCATCAAAATCTTCCATATACTTATTATTTGCTTTCGAATATCTTTGCGAACATTGAACTAGGCCATCTCTGATTCCGTTTTGCATAAACATATACATTTCAGAATCAGTGAACTGTTCCAGTGAAACTTGTGTGGATTTCAACATTGCATCCCAAGATAAGCCTGGTGCTGTATAATAGTGACAGGGGTCTAAATCATATATACCTTTACAAATTTTCCTAAAATGTTCAAACACATCGGTTAGAAGAAGAACAAAAGTAGAGCTCAGTATAGTCAAGGAGGGTTTTACAGTTAAAATCCCTCCATGTTTTTGAGCATGTTCATACTCGACTACATCACATTCGTCATTCGTTAGAATATTGAAGAACTATTCTCTACTAGGGAGCTTATTTTCCTTAAACTTAGTTATGGAATCCATGTAAGAGTATAGAAATATATCCTTTTTTCTAATCAGGTTTAAATGATCTTCATCAACGAAACATAATAGAACAGTATTGAAATCATTACTATTTATTATTTTTCGCTAATGTATATAAACTCGAAGCCATAAATCTAAACGAGTCTATAAATCTGATTTCGAATCCTTGTTTTGCATCTAACTTAATAAGAATTGAAAGAGAAATATAACGCTCTGTATTCTGGGGAATCACTTTTATTGCGTCATTTTCTATACTAGAAAGTTCTTTGCAAAATAGTTGAACATCATATGCAGAAAGATTATGAAAGATAACCGGTATGAACTGATGTGTTTTAAAATTAAAATTGCATTTGCTATGAGCTGCCTCACGATAATTACCCGTGAGATGACAATGATCACTAACTTTATCGTTATATAAAATTTTCTTACATATATGACAGTTTTGTGCATTGTTATATTGAGCTATTTCTATTGGGGTCATAAACATTTTCTTACTTTAAGTAAATAATTTAGATAAATATCTGTAAAATTTTGAACTATATATAAATATATTCGCTGAATCTTCACCAAAATAATGTCTATATAAATTAATTTCTTTATTAAAGCTACAATTAATAAAATATCCGAATGCACAAGCACAATGTTTCTGTACATTTGTGGTACTTTTACTTACAGCATCATCAACTTTTTCCAAAATAGACTCAAAGTCCACGTAGATTACAAATGATACATCCAAATGTTTGTAAAAGTTCTTAAACTTAATCTTCGGGCATTCTGATGACTTTCTTGACGCAAATATTTTTATGATGATTATACACATAATCATCATGTGTATGATATAGGCGTTGCAAATCTGGATCTTACTTCAGTGTGATGTTATGTGGGAACGAAGAAGACCGAAGAAGATAGAGAAATAAAATAATATGTAAATAAATATAGCAATAAAAAGTAAATATTTTATAAAGGTGTAAAAAAATTTTTAATAAATACTCAAATGAAACTTACTTTGATATATCTTTGACGAGCACATAGTGGAAGTTTTCATTTGACTGGAGTAATAACAGATTAATATGCTTCTCTCCTTTCGTTACATAGTACGGTCCTATAAGTGATGTTCATTATGACCACATACATTTGTGCTCAAGTCATTTTGATTTTCAAATTTTTTTCATCTGCTTCAATGGGAGTGGAAACTCTAGGCCTTCAAAATTTAACATAATTGCTCCTAAATTAATATTCTCTTCAGAAATATTGTAATTTCTAAAGTTTTTTCGTTGTTTAGAATTCAGACCGCTATTTACATTCAAAGCCGTAATGAGACACCATTTAAAGCAATAAACATCAGAGTTTTCGATATTTATGCATGCAAGTTAAGGTATTTGATTTTTATTTTATTTTAATCATAATTATGTTCACACCTTTCCCACCGTTTATGCTGACGACATGTCTAGCAAAATAAAGGTGTTGGGTTTCGCAATTTATTTTCTCATGAAAAATGCTTTTTGGGCAAAATTCTAAAACTGTAAAGAGGTACTAATTGTGAGTACTGTGGTAGTTTTAAGTTAGTCTTAAGTGTACTATTAACAAAGGAACAATAAAAGAATAGAAAATAAAAAAAATAAATTTTTTTTAATATTTTTTTGAACAAACAATTTAATTGGGGGCTCAACCGGGATTCTCCATCGAAGTAATATCCTGAAAACAAAAAGTAAGGATTCGGTCGAGTGATCTAAAAAAAAAGACAAATAAATTTCCTGATAAGGGAGAAAAAACAAATTATCCTTTAAAAAGAAAACCAGGAAATATAACAATAAAGTATCCTGATAAAAGGAGAAACAAGAGCAAAATAAATAAATTTTTGTAAAAATAAATATTGAAAAGTTAACAAGAATTCTAATCCTAAAACTAATGATTTCTAATATGTAACAAAACATTAGAAAATAAATGTAAATGTAATCGAAGATATAAAAATATAATTACGTGGCCAAGTGAAGTTATTTCTATGAATATGCCTTGAAGAAACCAAACCTTAAAAAAAAATAAAAAATAAAAAGACAAGCTCAAAAAAATAAAATAAGAAAACACTGAATATTTGCAAATCAGCAGAGGAAGTTTAATCAAATGAAAACAAATCGTCAGTAACAACATAGCGGAATATAACCGTAAGGAATACAACAGAATTCATCATCATTATACCAAGCGTGAGGAATACAACAGAATCCAGAAGATTATTAGTAGTAAGTTTTTAGCTGTAATTTTGATTGTGGTTTTTAATTGTAATTTGTTGAGTTGAGAAATTGAGAAATTAAATTTATTGAAATCTTAGAAATTTTGTTAATTGATTAAGTGAATAAGTATAAAAAAAAATATAATAATAACATTTTCACAAAGAACATTGTAAATCTGGTGGCAAGCTGGATCAAATCAAAGAATTAGATAAACTTATTGAGTCATTTAGGTCGTTAAAAACTAGCAGAAGCATGACTACTACGGACCAGATGAAGGAGTTGATAGAGGCTCATATAGGTCCATTGCAGGCAAAAATAAATCAGTTGACATTAGACCTGGGACGCTTAACACAGTCAACTACAGTTACAGAATATAAGACACAAATTATTGATAATTCCGTCAGGTGCGAGGAAACGTTAGATGTAATAAAATCCTTGCCAACATTCGATGGAAAAATTTCATACGTTAGCTGGCGTGAAGCTGCTAATAACTCGATGAGATTATATGTTAAGAACAGCCGAAAATATTACGCTGCCTTAACAATATTACGAAGTAAAATCATTGAAGAGGCAAACGATTTATTGACCAATCATGGGACAGTGTTGAACCTTGACGCTATTATGAGTAGACTGGACTTTGCATACGCCGACAAACGTCTTATTCACCTTATAGAACAAGAACTAAGTGTTATGAGACAGGGACAATCTACTATTTTAGAATATTACAATAAGGTAAATCAGGGATTAACTTCGCTGATTAATAAAACTATTATGACACATGGAACTGACTCAGACTTAACACACGTATTAAATAATAAGAACAGGCAATATGCCCTTCGAGTTTTTATAACAGGACTAAATGCCCCACTCTCAAATATTCTTTTTTCCCTTTCGCCCAGTGACTTGCCTAATGCATTGGCTAAAGCACAGGAATTGGAATCAAACAATCTCCGGGCTACATTTGCTTTGCAATTCGATCGCACCCAAACTCAAAATAATAGCAATAGGAACCAAAACATTTTGAGGCTAGCTCCAAGCATACCTCACAGATTCCAAAATAATCACCGCCATCGATCTGAACATAATCCCCATTCGGCTCCAGTACCAATGGAAGTCGATTCCTCCTTAAATAAATGGCAAAGGCAAACCAACAATTTCCAACAAAATACAAATCGTCATTTTACTCGTCCTTTTTACGACAATAGAAGGGGACCCTCAGGTTACAACCAAGCTGTAAAGCGCGAACTTCCTTTCAGTGTGCAACAAAGCACACAGCCTCAGCAAAAATTTCAAAGAATTAATAATATAGTGGAGGATGCTTTTTTAGAAGAAGGATTGGACTCCCCTTCTTCTACCATACTAAATTAGACGGGAGCAAAATAAAAATTTTAATTGACACAGGAGCAACTAACTGCTACTGTAAAAAGAATATATTACCCAATAGACAAAAATTAGTTGTAAGAAAGCGAGTGAAAACAGTTCACGGCTTTTCACTTCTTACGTATTACTATGAAACAATATTACTTGGTGTTAAAGAGCGTTTTTACGAGATGGACATCATGGAATATGACATGTTAATAGGTATAAGCCTGCTAAAAAGGGCAAATGTTGCAATAAATTTAGAAAACGAATCAATAACTTATGGAAAAAATAAGGAAAATATTTATGTAGAATCAAACCAAGAAAAGTCGAAAGAAACGTCCCTTAACAATATTCTGGATGTGGATACACTTCGGAATAATATAATAAATGATATAAAAAGAACTCATTCTAGTATAAACACCGTGCTACCATTTCGCACGGACGTTAAATCGGAAATTAGAACAATTGTGGAAACTCCAATCTGGAGTAAACAATATCCTTATCCTTTATCCGCCAACGCTTTTGTAAACAAAGAAATAGGAAATTTACTGAAGGATGGAATCATTCGTCCAAGTAAAAGCCCGTATAATTCACCGATCTGGGTATTACCAAAGAAAGGTACAAATGAAGACGGTACTCCGAAAATGCGGATGGTTGTTGATTATAAGAAAATTAATGAACAAACAATTGCGGACAAGTATCCAATTCCAGACTGCAATGTAATTCTTTCAAATCTGGGAAGAGCCAAATTCTTCTCTACAATAGACCTTGAATCTGGTTTTCACCAAATATTGATGAAACCAGATGACATTGAAAAAACTGCGTTTTCCGTCAACAAAGGAAAGTATGAGTTCGTAAGGATGCCATTTGGTCTAAAGAACGGTCCTGGAATTTTCTAGAGAGCCATGGACGATATCCTACGATAATTCGTTGGCAAAATATGTCACGTCTACATGGACGATATTATCGTCTTCTCGCATAGCCTTGAAGCCATATTGAGCACCTGCAAACTATAATTGAAACATTAAAAAATTCCCACATGAAAATATCCTTGGAGAAATCCAAGTTGAGTTGAGAAGTTGAGTTTTTGGGTTATATAGTAGCCCATAATGTCATTAAGGCTAACCCAAACAAAATACAAACAATTTTAGAATACCCCAAACCAACAACACTTAGGCAATTAAGAAGTTTTTTGGGAATGATGGGGTACTACCGAAAATTTATATCAGGCTATGCAAGAATTGCAAAACCTTTAACGAAATATTTAACTGCAGAGAACGGAAGGATCTCTCAGCACATGTCAAAGAAAACTGAAATAAAATTAGATAACCAAGCCATTGATGCCTTTGAGAAACTGAAAAATCTCCTAATAAATCAAGTCGAACTCACACAGCCTGATTTGTCGAAGAAGTTTGTGCTTACTACGGATGCCTCTAACGTTGCAATAGGAGCGGTGTTAACACAAGAAGGCAAACCAATTACGTTTATTTCTAAAACACTAACTCCAACCGAGTCAAATTACGCGACTAATGAAAAAGAGCTTTACGCTATCGTTTGGTCATTAAAAACACTAAGAAACTATCTCTACGGTTTCAAAGATCTTGAAATTTATACTGACCACCAACTATTGTCCTTCGCTATTTCAACGCGCAATCCAAACCATAAGATAAAGAGATGGCGATCTTTTATGGAAGAGTTTTCACCAAAAATAATATACAAGCCAGGAGTAAGTAATGTAGTGGCAGACGCTCTGTCTAGACAAGTTTTAAATAATATTTCTGACGATCCATCAGATACAGAAACACAACATTCTGCTGAGAGTAGCGAGGATAATCTTATACCCGAAACCGGGAAACCATTGAATGAATTTAAGCAACAGGTCTTGTTGTCGAAGAATAACTTTACAATTCATGAGTCAGTAACCAATTTTGGTCAGACTCGCCATATAATCGAATATGATTCTAGAGAGAATCTTTTAACAATATTGAAGGAATTTTTGCAACCAAGTCTGGTGACGGCGATATATTGCACACCGGAGGACTTGTGCGACTTTAAAGAAACAGTAAAAAATGTTTTTACCAACAAATTTGTTTAAACACAAATATTTGCTGTCGACGTCACAAATACAGACTTCCAAGAGAGTATTATTGAACAGATTCACAGCAGGGCCCATAGAAATTGCAAGGAAAATTGCAGGCAAATATACAAGCAATATTATTGGCCAAAAATGGTAGACCATTTTAAGCAGTATATAAAACACTGCGAAATTTGTAATAAATCAAAATATAACAGACATCCACAAAAAATAAAAATAGGAGAGGCTCCTATTCCTGAAAGGGAGGGTGAGTACCTGAACTTGGACATTTTTTATGCCCAAAACCTGAAATTTATTCCGTGTATTGATTCTTATTCAAAATTTCTGGTAATTAAGCAAATTGATGATAAGTTGAATTTGGGTGAAAAAGTATTGGAAGTCCTTCAAAGTTTTCCAACTGTAAAAAAAATCACATTGGACAATGAGCCAGGTTTTACGACAGCCCAGTTTAAGTCACTGATGCAAAGGTTAAGAATAGAACTGTACTACTGTACACCAAGACACAGCTCCACAAATGGACAAGTGGAAAGGGTTCATTCCACTTTGGTAGAATTGGCAAGATGCATTAAAAACGAATATCACGTGCTGGATGACTCTGAGTGTTTTTATAGAGCAAGCCAGCAATACAATCAGTCATATCATTCAGTAACTGGAGAAAAACCGACTGATGTTTTCTTTAATAAAATTGCGCATGCAAATTTAATTAGCAAATTAAGAACTGCGGAAGCAAAGATGTTACAGAGAAGTAAAGACAGCACCGTAAAGACTTATCAACCGAATGATGTAAGTTATGAGAAAATTATTGGACAGAGAAACAAACTCGAACCGCTTTTTAAAATACAAAAAGTTAAGGAAGACTTAGGGGACAAAGTAAAGATACACTCACGAAACAGAATAATCCATAAAACTAACATTAAGAATTGACTTTTTAAATTTACATTTTTAGGATATGGCCAAATTGCTGATACTGCTTTTAGCAGTGTTCCAGGTTTGTAAACTGGAGATTCAAATATTGGATTATACTAACTCTCAGTTAATACCAATTCATCTTTGTCAGGCTCGACTGCAAAATGGAAATTTTAAACTGATACATATCTTGGACTTAGAAAAATATGAAGACTCCGTCGAATACCTCTCCTCAGAAATTAAGAATAAAGTACATGTGAATAGTCCAGCACTTCCATTTTTGCTTCATGACATTCAGCAAATAAGGTTAAAACCTAAAAGAAAACGGTCGATCAATTTAATAGGAACAGCGTGGAAATGGATAGCTGGTACTCCAGACCATGAAGACCATCAAATAGTCTTAGATAAAGTAAACGGACTACTGACCAAAAATGAACTACAGAGAATCATTAACAAGGATACGATAGAAAAAATTAACATTTTGACTAACACTACAAATACAATATTAAAGACAGTTCAATCTTTAGAAAAAGTAAAAAAGTCTACAGATGAAATTATAACAGGAAAAACAAAAATGATTAAAGAAGAAATCAGCAAATATAGAATATGCCTTGCAATGGGCAAAAGTGGGCATTGTAAACTCGTTTGTACTGTCAGAAAAAGAAATGGACGAAGCCAAAAAATTTTTAGACTCAGAAAAGTTTCCCTACAACAATTTAGAAGAAGCCTTAGGTTTTGCTGACATCAGAGTAGCCACAAATGATGCTACAATAATATATATTGTAAGTTTGCCAGCTATAAACCAGATTATTTGTGAAAAGTTATTGATTAAAGTTGTGAAGAAAAATAACAAAGTTATAAAGCTAAGTACTGAAAACTATATCAAATGTAAAAATGAAATTTATGAAATAAGAGGAGAATGTAAACAAATTAATGATTTAAGCATCTGTAGGAAAAATAATCTATTAGATATAAGTAATACAAAATGTGTAACACAAATCTTGTCAAGTAAGAATCATAATTGTACGTTTGTAAACAATCAGCATGTTCCTTCTGTAAAAGAAATCTATCCAGGGACAATTCTATTAAATCAATTTAAAGGTTCCTTAAAAGTTGCGAAAACAACCCCTTATGAATTATCAGGCACTTACATAATTCAATTCCATAATGATACAATAGAAATAGATAATGAAACTTATATCTCAAAAGAAGTTACATCCTTTAAACCACTACCAGCCGTACTACAGCTTTCCGGAAATAAAACACAAATTGAAGAAGTCCTTTCACTAGAAATGATAAAAGATCTCCAAGTAAATAACATTGAACGAATTAGCTCAATATCAGCAAAAGGAAAATGGATGATTTCTATTAATTCAATAATTTTTATTGTATTGCTTTCAAGCATGATTTTAATGTCGTATTAGTTCAAACGAACTTTAAATCCAGACATAAATATAACAAATGTCATTGGTGAAGAACAAAATTAATCAAAAGATCCGAAGGGATTAAGTTCCGATAAAGCTTTCAAACACGAACTAAGCCCCGAATTTCGCAGTGTTAATGACCTGCCAATTCTTTGAACAATCGGGACGATTGATTTTTACAAAGGGGGGAGTTAAGATATTTGATTTTTATTTTATTTTAATCATAATTATGTTCACACCTTTCCCACCGTTTATGCTGACGACATGTCTAGCAAAATAAAGGCGTTGGGTTTCGCAATTTATTTTCTCATGAAAAATGCTTTTTGGGCAAAATTCTAAAACTGTAAAGAGGTACTAATTGTGAGTACTGTGGTAGTTTTAAGTTAGTCTTAAGTGTACTATTAACAAAGGAACAATAAAAGAATAGAAAATAAAAAAAAAAAATTTTTTTTAATATTTTTTTGAACAAACAATTTAATTTGCATGCTTAGCTGCAATATTTTTTGGAAGAGGGATAAAGTTCTATCCTCTTATTATGGACACCTTGTTTTTATTAACTTCAAGGGAATTTATTGAAAGAAAGGTTCATCCGCTATCCCTCTCTTTAAATTCTTCCATTTTGGCTCTTAGCTCATCGGTCTGTTTTTTGTGCATCTCCTCTATGTCATCAGAGAGGTCACCAACATCATCTTTGAGATGTGTACAAGTTGGGTAACATTCATCTCATCATTCACCATTTTCATATAATCACATGTGAGCTCCATATTAAATTTAAACGTAGTATGTATCCTACTATGTTCATTTAGTTGTTTCACTATGGAGCTCTTTGCAGATGAAATAAACTTCTCCGGAAACAAGACACCCTCATTTTTGTTAAGTGTGATATATGTCTCGATCCTCCCATTGAAGTTGCTTATTCTTCTGGAGAGAAAATCGCTGACCCGTTCTTGCTGACAGCTGTTTTTTGTGTTTTATGGTTCTTACGTGAGCCATACAACAATTTGATGGAATCATCTCATCACAATCCTCACAATATTTGTTTTTAATATGTAGCTTACTAATTACTAACATAACCTTCGACTGGCTAGGATAGGTGTGCGTTTCTATATGCTCACTTACTTCTGTTTGAGTCATAAAGACTTTATTGCAAGTAGTAGGGAACTGGGCATTCGGCCGCAATTAAAATTGTTAAATTGTGGGCTGAAATTGTTAAATTGTGGCTGAAATTGTGCAATTTGGGTAATTAAAATTTGAAAATTTTAAAATTCTTGGAAATTTGATACCTACGTGTGTATGTGTGTGTGTGTGTGTGTTTTCGGCGGCGCTTTGATGTTTTTGTTTACATAAGGAGTTTTTTGTTTACATAAGGAGTTTTTTTTTATTATTACTATATACGAGGGCGGTTCAATAAGTCAAGATCTTTATGACCGTGGGAATTTATATGTATGTATGTTTGTGGGGTGGATTAAGGGGTTTCATAAGATTAAGATTTCATAAGTATACATATATGCCGACGGGAAAATCATGAAAATGATTTTTCCTAATACCAACGGGAAAATCATGAGATGATTTTTCCTAATTAATTAATTTTTCCTAATGCCGACGGCACTGCATGATTATTTTTCCTAATGCCGACGGCAATGCATGATTATTTTTTTCAAATGCCGACGGCAAAACATGATTATTTTTTTCAAATGCCGACGGCAAAACATGATTACTATATTTCTTAATGCCGACGGGAAAATGATCTTTCCAAAGGGAAAATTACCAGTGTTGCCAGACTGTAGAAATTTGTTATCGTAATACTATATCAATAATATCAGAGAAAATATATTTGATGACTACTACGCGATTCTCATATGAATCGTGGGAATGTGTATGTGTGATTTCCTCACGCTAATAAATTATTTATCATACCGACATTTTATGATGTAAAATGTTCTCATGTATGTGAACCCCCTAATGCTTGTGTGTGGGTGGTCCAGCTTGATTGTCGCTGGTAATTTTATATTTTGTTTATTTGTTTAAGAAATATTTATTTCACAACATTGTGAAATTCATGAATGTGTATGTATGTATGTATGGATGTATGTCCATATGTACATACATATGCGCGATCGTGAGAACTTGTGCGTGGAATATTTTGTGCTTGTGTAGAATACATTTATATTTTGCAACGTTGTAATTTTCTTTGTCTACAATTGTTTTAAAGCGGAGGATTTTCAACTAAGTACAGTCATCAGCAGAGAAACAAAAAGCAAACATTTGCAAGTAAGCAAAAGAGTTAACTTCTCCTCCTCCCCACTTCCTTCTATTCCCGTTAAGTAGTTTGTATTTGAAATAAGAAAACACTTGTACATTCTTTTATTTTGTATACATTTATTGTTTAAAATTTTTTTAAATTTTATAATAATACATACATTAATATTTTAAAAAGTAAAAAGATCATTTAAAGCAAGACATTTCTTTTGTTAGTAAAATAGCATTTTTTAATGCGCATACACCAAATTTATGATAATTACAATAAAAATATTCTGGATACTTGATTTCCATTTGTTTAAAGTTGATGCAGCCTATATCCACAACGTTAGAAATTTTTCGGTGTAAAATTTATTCCAACCATAGTCTTTTTTCTTCACCTTTTACGTAAATTTTAGAACATCTTACGTTGGCTTTTAAAAAATTGCAAACTCTATGAAATGAAACTGATCCAGCAGTCCAGCTTAGGTGATGATAGTTTTTTGTTAGCCACTTTGCTTCTCATTGCTTTTTTATTGATAAGCATTTAAAATCAAATGGTGGTTTTATAATGAAATTGTTATATTCATAATTGTTGAAAACAATCGCTACTTCTTTTGCGATGAAATCGTTTGAATTAGTTTTGAAACCTTGTACGTCTATAAAAATTATGTTATTTTCCATATTATTCAATTTATAACACTTTTCGAACTTGTCCTTTGATGGGTAGATGGTTATATATTCTATTACACGATCATGAATAAGAATGCAGTAAGCTGATGTCTTTGCTGCAATATTAGTTGCTGTTTCAAATTCTATTTTTATATCAATCGGTCCATTATTGAGTGATTCATTCTGATGACTGACATCTACTACAATAATAGGAGCTTTTGTCTTATACTCTGATGCAGTTAGAAGCGGTTGAGATTCTTTCATATAGTAGCTTTGTTGGAATCTTAGATACATATTATATAGAATTGCATAACGCTCATTTTTGAACTTTATGTTAAGATCATCATACGGGTATGAGACTGAATTTAAATGTACTTTTAAATTAGTCAAATCACAATGAACAAATTTATTTTCTTGTTGAAAAGCAATCACCACAAAACGGGGGCGTTCTCTATTTGCAGCCAGTTTAACATTCCAAATATGGTTAGTTCCTGTGTTTAATTGTGGATTAATATGACAGTCCCAACTGCGAAATGCCATGGGTATAGAAGCACCATTGTTGAACAACGCTCGACCTCTGGGTGTGATAAGACGCGAACCCCAGAACGTATGTTTGGCATTATAGTCCCTAGCTGCTACGAAACAAGGGCCAAGAAATTTGAAGAAATCCTCGTATTGATCTTTAGTAATTGTGAAACCGGGGGGGGGGGGGGGGGGGAGTAAATTGATGATATTACAAAATTAGTGCAAAAATTTTTCATACAAATATTCGTTGCTTGTACATGTTCTTCAGAAATGTTGTCAATAATATAATGCTTGAGTCTTGACCTTATTAGAATTGCTGATCCACCGCATGCTCTTCCTCTTGGGTCCTTTGAATCATATAAGGTGTAGCCTAAAATTTTAAAAATACTTCTCGAAGTCAAATGAGTCTCTGAGACCAACATTATATCAATATTTTTTTCCGTGAGGAAGTGCTCAAGTTCATTTTTATGTTGGCGAATGCCGTTTGCGTTCCAGAAACATATTTTTAACGTGTTAGTAGTAGGGAATTGCCAATTCTGGGTCAATTAAAATTGTTAAATTGTGGGCTGAAATTGTTAAATTGTGGCTGAAATTGTGAAATTTGGGTAATTAAAATTTGAAAATTTTAAAATTCTTGGAAATTTGATACATACGAGGGCGGTTCAATAAGTCAGGTTTTTTATGACCGTGGGAATTTATATGTATGTGTGTTTGTGGGGTGGATTAAGGGGTTTCATAAGATTAAGATTTCATAATTATACATATATGTCGACGGGAAAATTATGAAAATGATTTTTCCTAATGCCGACGGAAAAGTCAAGAAATGATTTTTCCTAATGCCTACAGCAATGCATGATAATTTTTCCTAATGCCTACGGCAATGCATCATTATTTTTCCTAATGCCGACGGCAATACATGATTATTTTTACTAATACCGACGGCAATGCATCATTATTTTTTCTAATGCCTACGGCAATGTATGATAATTTTTCCTAATGCCTACGGCAAAACATGATTATTTTTTTCAAATGCCGACGGCAATGCATGATTACTATATTTCTTAATGCCGACGGGAAAATGATTTTTCCAAAGGGAAAATTGCCAGTGTTGCCAGACTGTATAAATTTGTTATCGTAATACTATATCAGTAATATCAGAGAAAATAGATTTGATGACTACTAGGCGATTCTCATATGAATCGTGGGAACGTGGGAACGTGTATGTGTGATTTCCTCACGCTAATAATTTATTTAATTATTTTATTTATTTATTTATAAAATGTTCTCATGTATGTGAACACCCCTAAAATGTTCTCATGTATGTGAACACCCCTAATGCTTGTGTGTGGGTGGTCCAGCTTGATTGTCGATGGTAATTGTATATTGTGTTTATTTGTTTAAGAAATATATTTCTATGTATGTATGTATGTATGAATGTATAAATGTATGTATGCATGTATGAATGTATAAATGTGCGATCGTGGGAACTTGTGCGTGGAATATTTTGTGCTTGTGTAGAATACATTTATATTTTGCAACGTAGTCATTTTCTTTGTCTACGATTATTTTAAAGCAGAGGATTTTCAACTAAGTACAGTCATCAGCAGAGAAACAAAAAGTAAAAGTTATGAATGCCGCAAGGCTACTGCTACTAATTTTAAAAATACGCCAAGTTTTATAACCAACACATCAGTACTTTATTGTATTTACAAGTAGTATCATCAGCAATTGTGTTAAATTCAAATAGAAAATCCATAAACTAATTAAAAATGAGTTCTTCTGGATATATGTGTAATAGATGTCATAAGGTATACAAATACCAATAGTCCTTTTTGGACCATGTTAAATATCATAGTGTGCAGGATCAAGAGATCGTAAGCCGGGACAGAAATCAAGAACAACCGCAGTCATCTCTTCAAAATCATCAACAACAGCTAAATACATTTCATCATCATCAGCAACAACCCTCTTTACAGTACCCCCAATATCAACTACCAATGAATCATCAACAATACGGTATACCTAACTGTTACCCTACATCAATGTCATGGAATAATCAGTTTTTGGGATGAGGAGTACCAATGCAATATGAGTATCAAAGTTACAATTATAATCCCGTCACACCAGATAATCAAATGCAGCAGTATTCCAATTTGATGCAATGGCAACCACATACTTATCATCACCAAGAGCAGCAGCACCAGCAGCAACAACAACAACAAGCTCAACAACAAGGTGTGGATATCCTTGGAGGGACCTTATACAACGATGCTATGGACATAACTTTACCGGAAAGTGATGGAGAAGTAGATGTAGAAGAAATAGGAGAAGAAACTCTGCCAACTCCAATGAGTACTCCCCATGTCAGGACAGAAGAAGATAATGTGAGATATTATAAAATATCGAAAGCCTTCAAAAATCATATCGCCACATATGCAATTCTAAATAAAAAATACCAACTTCTCTTGGAAGAGTTTATTAAGGAAAACAAAAATATTTTTATGGAGAGACTTCAAATGAATTTAACTAAACATACAATAATTAAATTTCACGTGAGTATTGTGGCGCAGTATATACAAATTGTGGGAGAGGAATTGGAATTGTGCATAATATCACATGTAGCCAAAATGAGTTTACTGACGAAGGCAGACAATATAGAAGAAATATTACGTAAACAGGTTGAGGAGATTTCAACCAAAATGTCCGAATTCGAAAAGCGAGATTCTGGTTGGACTTTATCACGCATAGTCCGAGCAGAAATCAACATCAACAAATCGTCGCTCGTCAAAGGCTCGAATTGGATATCCACTCCTGAAAAACTTGTAAGAAGATTTGCCTGTATCAATATACAAAACGATGATGAATATTGCTTCAAGTGGTGTCTGATTGCTGCAATGGATACAACCAAATATCATGATGCAAGACGTTGCAGCTCGTATAATATCCAGGACATTGCTGCAGAGACAATTGTTACGCGAAATGGTGTAGCGCTAAATTTCAAAAATTTAAGCTACCCATTAGCACTAAACAAAATCAGAGAGTTTGAGGCAAACAATCCGACTATAAGTGTGAACGTATTTGGGTATGATGAGAGAGCAGATCAGATCATTGGTCCTTATTATGTGACCAAGGACGAGAAAGTGAACCACCGTCAACTTACTACTTTTAGAGAATGCTGCAGTTCATCACTACATATTGATAAAGAATATATCAAGGTAAGTTAAAAAAATTATACAACTTTTTATTTTAAGGATACATATACTTGTTTATATATTTTGTACTATGTACATTTAACTTATAAACTTTTATTTATTTTTTATCATTCACAGGCTTTTAAGGAATCAGATAACGCAGCACCATGATAAGCTATATATCTGCAACAGCTGTCTCCAGTACACCCACATCGAAAATGGTATGACAAATCATAAGGCGGAGTGCGGTAAAATTGTTACAACTATGCCATCAGGTCCGGATGCAATTCTGAGCTTCAAGGGACATCAAAGAAAAATGGATGTACCCTTCGTGGTATATGCTGACTTCGAATGCATCTTGGAAGAAGTTAGTAATATTGTAAGTAATAAAACTAGTCTAGTCAAAAAGCACACTCCTTGTGCATTTAGCTATTATATTAAGTGTCTCCATAGCAATAAGTTAGATAAATTAAGGATATACACAGGAAAAGATGCCTCAAAAAAATTTGTATCATATTTAATTAAAGACTGTGAGGATATATACAATAGTCACTAAGTAAATAATAGACAAATGGATACTTTATCCCCTTCTGATATTTATAATTTTTATAGTGCGGTGAATTGTCATATTTGTCAAAAATTTCTAGGTAAAGATCGCGTTAGAGATTGTCACATTAGTGGTAAATATAGAGGTGCAGCCCACAATAACTGTAATTTAAATTAGCAAATCCCCAAGTTTATACCAGTTTACTTTCACAATTACTCAAATTATGACTCACATCTTTTTATTAAAGATCTAGGTGAAATTTCAATGTAACTGAAAGTACTCCCTCTCAATAATGAACTTTATATATCCCTCTCCCAATTTACAGAAATGAGTGATGGCCATAAGCTTGAAATAAGATTTCTTGATATTAGCCTGCAATTTGTCGGATAATTATTTCAGAACTATAAGGTCCTTATTTCAGTCAGAAAAAGAATTTCAGCTTATTAAGAAAAAAGCTATTTTCCCGTATGAGTACCTAAATTCATTCCAAAAATTAGAGGAGTGTCAGCTGCCTTCAAGCAGTGATTTCTTTAATAAGTTGAACAATAAAGAGTGTTCTTTAGAGGAATACTCACATTCTGAAGAGGTATGGAATACTTTTGGTTGCAAAACTATGAAAGATTACATGGAACTTTACTTAAAAACAGATGTCCTCTTACTGGCAGATATTTTCGAGAACTTTAGAAAAGTTTGTAAAGGTATTTATGAGCACGATCCATGCCAATATTATACAGCACCTGGCCTTTCCTGGGATGCAATGCTCAAATACACAAAAATTGAATTAGAATTATTGACAGACATAGACATGTACAATTTTATGAAAAAAGGTATACGTGGAGGGATCGTACAGTGTAGTCAAAGATATTCGAAAGCGAATAACAAATATTTGGAAGATTTCGATAAAGAGAAGCCCTCAGAATTTCTCGTCTATTTAGATGCTAACAATTTGTATGGTTGGGCGATGTCGGAATATCTTCCTCATGGTGGGTTCAGATGGTTATCGCAAGACGAGCTGAATCTGGACCCAAACAGCATAGCTGACAATGGAACAGACGGTTATGTATATGAGGTCACGCTGGATTATCCCTCTCATTTACACGACTTGCATAATTACCTTCCTTTTTGCGCTGAAAATAAAAAAGTTATGCAAGCGAAGTATAGCAAGTTGATAACCGATTTCTCTACAAAGCAATCATACGTGATACACTTTAGAGTTCTTAAACAGTGCTTAGAATATGTCTTAGTTTTAAAGAAAACTCATCGTATTCTAGCATTTAAACAATCTCCATGGTTAAAAGGCTATATTGACCTAAATACCAGACATAGGGCCACTGTTAAAAATGCTTTTGAAAAAAAATTTTCAAACTACTTAATAATGCAGTGTATGGTAAATGTGGATAAGAGGAGAGATGTTAAAATTGTTAATAGTTGGGAGAGAACGAATTGTAATCGTTTGGGGATTGGATATCAAAACCAAATTTTCATAGTTTATCTATATTTTCCGAAGATCTAGTAGCAATCGAAATGAATAGAGTCAAAACCTGCTACAATAAACCAATTTACTTAGGATTTTGTGTACTCGAGCTGTTCAAATGGAAAATGTATAATTTCCATTACGGGTACATGCAACCTAAGTTTAAGACAAAACTCTCATTGAACTATATGGACACGGACTCTTTTATATATTCAATAAAAACGGACGACTTTTACGCTGACATCAAAAATGACATACAAGAGCAATTTGATACATCGGACTATCCTACAGACAATATTTATAATTTTCCACTAGTAAATAAAAAAGTCATTGGTATGATGAAGGATGAAAATTGCGGTAAAATAATGACAGAATTTGTTGGGCTGCGAGCAAAAATGTACTCATTCAGTGTACAAAATCAAAATGACGTTAAAAAATCGAACGGGGTAAGGCGAGCCATGTTAGATAAATATAGTTTAGCTACTTATAAAAATTTTTAATTTAATAAGACTAATGTGTATGATAATATGTTAACATTTAAATCTAAGCTACATCAGATATATACTAGTCAACTAAATAAGGTAGTCTTAAGTTATGGAGACGATAAGAGAAAAATTAGATCAAATAACATTAATACATATGCATGGTATCATTTTCGTATTAAGGAAACTAACCCTGAATACGAACTTGACATGTTGCTAGATGAGATTGCTAGAATGCAAGAAAATTGTTAAAATTAATTAATTTTTAGTTAATTTTTAAATTGTAAATAAAATCTTAGTTATTAAGAAAAATTATTGTAAATAAAATCCTATTTATTTATTAAGAAAAACTATTGTACATATGTAAATGAATTTTTAAGAAAAAATTTTAAATAAAATGTTGAAAAAAGAATGAAAATGTGAAAGGTGTTTATTTCTTTACTGGCTTTACTTCGTTGTATCAAAAAAATTTTTATTTTTGCTTATTTGCAAATTCTTGCTTTCATATCGCTTAAACATGCACAGTCTTGTTTTCTTTGAAAAATTGAATTTCACAATATTATGAAATTCCATTAAATTTCATTAGATATTTTCATAAAGACCAAAAATTTAGATAATCGGATAAGTCCTTATATTTTTCACTACTTACAAGTTTCTGTTATTTTATATTCGAACAGATGATTCCTAATTTTCCTTTTGAAAAAAATAATGCAAAACAAGGAATTTTTAATAATTTATTTTTTATTTATTTTAATTACAATGATGGAAACATTTCATAGTATCCATTTGTTAAATGTTCCAAAATACTTTTCCGTAAAAAATATGGTACACCTGCACGTGTCAGGTCCTTCCTCGCAATTCGGATCATACCAGGGACAGTTTGCAAAATGCCCTTCTGTATTGTCTTCATCTTGCATGACGCCATATTATTCATTTTCCTCCAGCATATTTTGAAAGAATTTGATCATCTCCCAATTATCATATAACCAGAAGCTTTCAAAATCTGTTAGAAATTGATTTAATGTTCTTCTAATTTGACTCATTTTATTTGCTGATAAATGAATGATGACGATTGTTTGAAGGTTTTTTTAAGACTAATTTGTTCTTTAAATTTTTCAAATATCTATACTTTCATCGCTATTCCATATTTCTTTTTAGCACTCTATCTCTCTCTCTCTCTTTATACCTTTTCTCTCTCTATAACTATCTCTTTCTCTCTATCACTATACCCTACTTATTCACCATAAATATTTTCGATTAGCCTTCTTGAAGTCATCACCAATACTTTTCAGTTCATTTTCAATTAAACATTCAAAGTGATAAGAACTAAATAAAAAAATGGACTCCACCAAAAATTTAACATTAAGATTTAATTCTCTGAAAAACAAAACATTAATTCATATAAAGGAGCTTGAGACATCAATTAAATACAATATTCAAAATGTAAAACGTGTAACAACCAAATATGGACCCACACTGAAAGTTGAATTGGAAAACAACATTATGTTCCTGCCTAAACGATACAACAGTTTAAAAGATGATGAAATTAAGGATCTCTCGAGCGGATCATATCACTTAAGCAGAGAAGGTGAACAAAACTTAATCCTTGAGAGTGAGCTGAGTGAATTTTTGATTCAAAATTCACAGTATCCTATTTGGCAATAAAATACATTAATTCTGTATTAAATTATAAATAAAAAGACATTAAAGAGTTTTGTAAAATATAAATGTTTGTGTTTTATTTAATATTTTCAGTTATTTCATAAAGAAATTTAAGACATAAATGACCACAGGTAAATGTATTAAAATTCTGATGTTGATTATAGTTGTATTTAATATTTGCACCAAGATATTTGACTACTTCCGAAGGAGGTTGTAAGTTTCCAAAGCTGTCGAAATATTCTTTTTCATTGCTGTTTTTATAATATGCTACCCAATGTGTACCAGGTCCTGTTGATACATCTAAATTGATTATTCCACATTCTATTTTCTTTCATCGTTTAGGTAGAGTATTCAACATGAAAACTCCTCTAAAATATGGAATATTTATAGAGAAACGTCTTAGGTCCACATCAGATAGTGGTCTGTTGGGTAGCATCTTTAAGAGTTTTTTGATTCTTCTTTATGAACTAAGCCATAACCCTTTTTATATGGTTTTAAGTAAAGTCCTTTTCCAACTGCTATAGATTCCATAGCTCTATTATGTCTAGTTGCTTCATCAAGTTGATTTTTTGCATTCCTTGTTGCATTAACAGCCTTAGCTATAGCAGCACCTCCAGTTGTTAGACTACCAATTGCACCCAGAGCAGTTAAAATCGGTATTAGAGGTAAAAAAAACACCAATTTTTGGAACACGTACACCTTTTAATGACTCGTTAATAGTTTTTCGTGCAATTTTAATAGCTGAGTTAATATCTAATGGTTTTTCTTTTTTTAGTATTTTTGTTGCAGCTCTAACTGATGTTCTAAATAGTGTTTTAACATTTAGTTTGTTCTTTTTTGCATTTTTCTTTTTCTATACACCCATACCAAATTTTGTTTTGGCTTTCATAGCGTTAGTAACCATATATGCAAATGATTTTTCAGCAAGACTACTATCTTTTGATAAAACTCGATCCCAAGCGGAGTTTACAAGTATTTTATCAGCTTTATGTCTGCTACTTAAATCCTTATTTTTGGAATAAGCAATATTGTGATTTTTACACGCAGAGTCCAATAAATTAATTCCTTTATCACCTCGATTTAAACGTTTTTGTAGTTTTGTTCCAGGTCCACAGTAATGATATCCAGGAAGATGAAGTTCAACAGGTAGAGAGTTTATTATTTTGTCTACTATACCCCTTCCTCCAACGAAGGTGTTTTTATGACTAAACGTCCTCTGATATTGTACAACCATATTATCTAGTTTTTTCTATATAAAAGGTAATATATATGAAATGCATTTAGTTACAAAAATGCAGTTAGTAAAACAACATAAAAATATTTTAGTACGTAATATTGATGATTCAGCGAACATCAGTTCAAAAATAAAGCATAGTCCTCTTTTACCAAATTCTATTCGTGCTCTAATAGTGGGACCATCAAATTGTGGAAAGACTAATGTTATGATTGGCTTGCTAGAAAGTCCTAATGGACTCAAGTTTGAAAACATCTATTTATACTCAAAATCTCTCTATCAACCTAAATATGAATACCTAAAGAAACTAATTAAAGGTATGGGGTATTATACATTCACCGATAATGAATCAGTTATTTCACCTGACGAAGCTAAAACTAATTCAATTATGATATTTGATGATGTTGCATGTGAAAAATATAATAATATACGTACATATTTCTGTATGGGGCGACATAGGGATGTTGATTCATTCTACCTGTGTCAAACTTATACCAGAATTCCCAAGCATTTAATAAGAGACAATACAAATGTTATTATAATGTTTAAGCAAGATGAGACAAATATGAAGCATCTTTATAAGGATCACGTTGCCAGCGATATGAGCTATGAAAAGTTTCAAGAAATTTGTCGAGAATGTTGGAAGGATAAATATGGATTTTTGATGATAAGCAAAGATAACGAATTAAACGATGGTCGCTACAGGAAGCAATTTGACTATTTCATAACTATATAAGCAACTACTCATAAAAAATTACCTTTAGTTATTAATCTAACTCTAAACTTGATACATCTATTTGCTATAACCTCATCTGATACCTGATAAGCTGATCTGAAAACCAGACCAGGTCCTAATAAGCTGATCTGAAAACCAGACCAGGTCCTGATAAGCTGATCTGAAAACCAGACCAGGTCCTAATAAGCTGATCTTAAAACCAGATCAGGTCCTGATAAGCTGATCTGAAAACCAGACCAGGTCCTAATAAGCTGATCTGAAAACCAGATCAGGTCCTGATAAGCTGATCTGGAAACCAGACCAGATCCTAATAAGCTGATCTGAAAACCAGACCAGGTCCTGATAAGCTAATACCTGATCTAATAGCTGATACCTGTTATTTACTATTATTAAACATGGATGAGAAAATTTTAAAACAGTCGGTTTCCACAAGAAATGTCTTGAAGAAAAAACTTCGTAGTATAAAAACTGGTGAAATAGATACACGTGAACAACTAAGAGATACATTTAAACCAATAACAGAACCACTCAAAGAATTCATAAATAGTTTTAAAAATATTAAAAGAATTCCCATAAAAGAAGAAAGTAAAATGAAGAAAGAAGTTGAAAATAATACAAGTTTTAAACCTGAAAAAACATCAGTCAAGATAGAGACAAGTACACCAAAGAAACTAGCAGAAGGAACAATATTCGATAATACCATCTTGTTTAATGATGCTAATACTGAGAATCATGATGAGGATGATGATGATGATTTTTACTCACAGACTTCCAATACAGAAGATACTTATACTGAGTTATCAGTCTTGGAAGGAAGAAATGAATTAGATACAAACTATGGTCCACATAAAGATTTCAATAATGAATGGAAATTTGGTGATAGTAACCTCAAACTTAATGAAGATAAAATACAAGTTGGTGGTCAAATATGGGCTCTAACGCCAGGACTATTTTCTCTAATGTTTCATAAAATACCAAAAAATTATGATAAATTTGAACTCGAAATCTATAAAAGGATTTTAATTACTACTAATGCATATAGAAGGGAGTATAAACCTGATGGTCAAATTAAGGGTACTAGAGGATATAAATATAAACATATTATTAAGAAATTTATTGACGATAAAAATCAAAAGAATTTAGCCGAATCAACAGGATCTAAGCCAAAAGGTAGTTATTTAGGTGATGGAATGATGGAATTTAACGCCCATAAGCCAAACTATATATACTGGGACGATCCAAATGAGTTAGTAGATCGTCTTCGACTACTGCTTGCATCACAAGGTGCAGGTCATACTAATCACAATAACGAGATTGTATCAATTATTGAAGAACTACGTGAAGCAAATATAATACATTAACTTTAATAAAGTATATAAAGCATGTCTGTTGATAAATTTGGAGACTATTTAAACGATACTAGCAGTATAATTTCTTTCTTTCTTTGCACCTAAACTGCTGGGGTTCTTTATGGATACGAACAACAACATTGATGTCCAAAACAAAAGAATCAAAAATGTAGCAAAAGCTCTGGAGGAAAACGATGTTATCAATAAATTGTTTCTGCAAACTCAAATCGAAAAATTAGAAGAGAAATTATTAACATACTTTAAGGAAGATAATACTATAATTCAAGAAGATATTCAAATGCAAATTGAGGAGCTACAACGCGAAATAAAATTAGATATAGAAGAAAATTATAAAATTCAAAAACACATTCTACAAATTAAGACATCCTTTGAAGAACAAATTGAACAGCTTAATGAGAAAATTTATAGATTGGAAAATTACATGTTTGTATCAATAGCTGAAAGTGCGTCAAGTAGATCACAACACTCTCCAAAAAATCTGTAAAACAACTTAATGTCTTCAAAAAGAAATTTAGTAAACGAACTGCATAAGCAAGCTCGAAAAGTTTTTATGCGTCGTAGAGTTGTAATGAAAGGAATAGATGATCTTTGGCAAGCTGATTTAGTTGAAATGGGGATCTATTCTAGAGAAAACAGAAATTATCGATTTTTGTTAACTGTAATTGACACATTTTCAAAATTTGCATGGGCAGTACCACTAAAAACTAAAAGTGCACTCGAAACAACCAAGGCGATGGAAAATATTTTCGAATTAGGACGAGTACCAAAAAACTTACAAACAGATGATGGTTAAGTATTTTTCAACAAAGACTTTGGAAAATTAATGGATAAATACAACATTAATCACTACTCAACATATAGCAGTATGAAAGTATCAATAGTAGAACGATTTAATAGAACATTGAAAGGAATGATGTGGAAAGAATTTAGCTTTAATGGTTCATATAAGTGGATTGATATATATAAAGATTTATTTAATGCATACAATAGAAAAGTTCACCGTACGATCAAAATGTCTCCGATTAAAGTCAACTCAACAAATGAGGAAAAGCTACTAAATACAGTATACAGTCATTTGAAGATGTACAAAATGTCGAAATTTAATGTTAGAGATCTTGTCCGCATAAGCAAATATAAGCATACATTTGAAAAAGGTTATACTCCAAATTGGACTACAGAAATTTTCACAATTACAAGAGTTCAAAATACAAATCCTTCAACATTCATATTAGAAGATTATCTTGGTAATCCTATTAAAGGTGGATTCTATACTGAAGAACTTTCGAAAACTAGATATCCAAATACATATCTAGTTGAAAAGGTTCTTAAAACTAAAGGAAAGGAGGCATACGTTAAATGGTTGGGATTTTCTAATCAACACAATTCTTGGATAAGTAAGAACGAAATATTATAGCTGAATACCATCATCAACAACAATAGCAGTAATATTAAGAAACTAATGTTAATTTTAAAATAAGAAAATGAAATAAATATGTAAATCATGCTTATAAACCATATGTTGTACTAAACTTTATTTAATTGTAATCAGACAGTTATAATGTCAATAACACTTACTCTGAGCTCTAACTCATCAGAATTATCTGCTAGTTACTTTCCTCCTATTGAATTACATGGTGCATATGAGTCTGCTTTAACTAACATACAATTCAAATACCAATTGGATCTTACGAATTGAATGATATTGTAGATTTTATACAAGAGCAATACAGAAAACTCTGTCCAGAAAATAAGATTTTTATTGAAGCCAATAACAATACAATGCAAGTTAAAGTTAATAGTTCCAAAGATCCTGTATATTTTAATAAAGACAACACAATTGGAAAACTTTTAGGATTCAATAGCAAAATCCTAACACCAAACAAATATTATTACTCAGATCTTTCAGTTAATATTTTTAAAGTGAATCTCTTGCGAATTGAAAGTAGTATCGCTATTAACACATATATGAATAACTCCAAATCGCATACACTTCATGAATTTCCGATTAATGTGCCTCCAGTCTATAAAATAGATGAGGTTCCAAGAAATCTCATCTATTTACCTGTGAACACCAGAGAGATAAGTTCACTAACGCTGCGAGTAGTTGATCAACACGGTGATTTAATTAATTTTCGAGGAGAGGAAATTACAATACGAATACATTTGAGGTCAACTAAATAATGCTAATATACAACACAAATACATTGAAAAATAAAGCAGTAACAACAACAAGAACATTAAAGCGACCACTTCAACAGAAAGCACTAACAACATCAAATAAAAATTTTCTAAAGTCCTTGAATTTTAAATTGAAGACAAAATGAGTTCAATAATAGATGTCTTAGATAAACCTTTCTCTGATGAGAATATAATCAAAAAGGACTATCATACATATGTACCATACTTACCATCTTACAACAATAATGATGAAATCAGAATTTCAATACAAAATCAAGATTTATACGTGCTACCCAGTGAGAGCTACATTTATGTAGAGGGGTTTGTTGCCGATGATAATGCCCCTAAATCTTCTTCTTCAGAGAACTTTAAATTAAAAAACAACTTTGTAGCATATCTATTTGATGAAATTCGCTATGAGCTCAATGGAATTGAAATTGATCATACAAGATATTTAGGAGCCACGAGCACCATAAAGAACTTGGTTTCTCTATCACCAAACGAAAGCAATGTGATGCAAAATGCTGGATGGAACAAAATTGACGATGTCACTCTTGCAAATGGATTTTTCAATTTCTATGTACCTCGAAAAATGCTTCTAGGATTCGCTGAAGACTACAACAAAGTTATATTAAATGGAAAACATGAACTGATACTCTTGTGCAACAAGAACGACGAAGATCTTGTACGCTCGAGTGTTTCTACTGAAAAAGCTAAACTTACAATTTCACTCATCTCATGGAGAATACCTCATGTTCAATTATCTGACCTTAGCAAATTGAATATGATTAAAATTATTAACAATGGTGCTTCTATACCCATGGCATTTCGCAGTTGTGACTGTCATATTAATCCACAATTAAACACAGGAACTAACCATATTTGGAATGTTAAACTGGCTGCAAATAGAGAACGCCCCCGTTTTGTGTTGATTGCTTTTCAACAAGAAAATAAATTTGTTCATTGTGATTTGACTAATTTAAAAGTACATTTAAATTCAGTCTCATACCCGTATGATGATCTTAACATAAAGTTCAAAAATGAGCGTTATGCAATTCTATATGATATGTATCTAAGATTCCAACAAAGCTACTATATGAAAGAATCTCAACCGCTTCTAACTGCATCAGAGTATAAGACAAAAGCTCCTATTATTGTAGTAGATGTCAGTCATCAGAATGAATCACTCAATAATGGACCCATTGATATAAAAATAGAATTTGAAACAGCAACTAATATTGCAGCAAAGACATCAGCTTACTGCATTCTTATTCATGATCGTGTAATAGAATATATACCCATCTACCCATCAAAGGACAAGTTCGAAAAGTGTTATAAATTGAATAATATGGAAAATAACATAATTTTTATAGACGTACAAGGTTTCAAAACTAATTCAAACGATTTCATCGCAAAAGAAGTAGCGATTGTTTTCAACAATTATGAATATAACAATTTCATTATAAAACCACCATTTGATTTTAAATGCTTATCAATAAAAAAGCAATGAGAAGCAAAGTGGCTAACAAAAAACTATCATCACCTAAGCTGGACTGCTGGATCAGTTTCATTTCATAGAGTTTGCAATTTTTTAAAAGCCAACGTAAGATGTTCTAAAATTTACGTAAAAGGTGAAGAAAAAAGACTATGGTTGGAATAAATTTTACACCGAAAAATTTCTAACGTTGTGGATATAGGCTGCATCAACTTTAAACAAATGGAAATCAAGTATCCAGAATATTTTTATTGTAATTATCATAAATTTGGTGTATGCGCATTAAAAAATGCTATTTTACTAACAAAAGAAATGTCTTGCTTTAAATGATCTTTTTACTTTTTAAAATATTAATGTATGTATTATTATAAAATTTAAAAAAATTTTAAACAATAAATGTATACAAAATAAAAGAATGTACAAGTGTTTTCTTATTTCAAATACAAACTACTTAACGGGAATAGAAGGAAGTGGGGAGGAGGAGAAGTTAACTCTTTTGCTTACTTGCAAATGTTTGCTTTTTGTTTCTCTGCTGATGACTGTACTTAGTTGAAAATCCTCCGCTTTAAAAGAATTGTAGACAAAGAAAATTACAACGTTGCAAAATATAAATGTATTCTACACAAGCACAAAATATTCCACGCACAAGTTCTCACGATCGCGCATATGTATGTACATATGGACATACATCCATACATACATACATACACATTCATGAATTTCACAATGTTGTGAAATAAATATTTCTTAAACAAATAAACAAAATATAAAATTACCAGCGACAATCAAGCTGGACCACCCACACACAAGCATTAGGGTGTTCACATACATGAGAACATTTTACATCATAAAATGTCGGTATGATAAATAATTTATTAGCGTGAGGAAATCACACATACACATTCCCACGATTCATATGAGAATCGCGTAGTAGTCATCAAATATATTTTCTCTGATATTATTGATATAGTATTACGATAACAAATTTCTACAGTCTGGCAACACTGGTAATTTTCCCTTTGGAAAAATCATTTTCCCGTCGGCATTAAGAAATATAGTAATCATGTTTTGCCGTCGGCATTTGAAAAAAATAATCATGTTTTGCCGTCGGCATTTGAAAAAAATAATCATGCATTGCCGTCGGCATTAGGAAAAATAATCATGCATTGCCGTCGGCATTAGGAAAAATTAATTAATTAGGAAAAATCATCTCATGATTTTCCCGTTGGTATTAGGAAAAATCATTTTCATGATTTTCCCGTCGGCATATATGTATACTTATGAAATATTAATCTTATGAAACCCCTTAATCCACCCCACAAACATACATACATATAAATTCCCACGGTCATAAAGATCTTGACTTATTGAACCGCCCTCGTATGTAGTAATAATAAAAATAACTCCTTATGTAAACAAAAAACTCCTTATGTAAACAAAAACATCAAAGCGCCGCCGAAAACACACACACACATACACACGTAGGTATCAAATTTCCAAGAATTTTAAAATTTTCAAATTTTAATTACCCAAATTTCACAATTTCAGCCACAATTTAACAATTTCAGCCCACAATTTAACAATTTTAATTGCGGCCGAATGCCCAGTTCCCTACTACTATTGCAGATGGGACAACTTGCGGTATTCATTTTATTTAATTATTTTTATTATTTATTTATTTGTTTATAATTTATTTAATTATTTTATTTATAAACAATTTATTTAACTATATTATTTATAAACAATTTATTTAATTATTTTATTTATAAACAATTTATTTAATTTTTTTTTATACACTATAAACTTGTTTAACAAACAATAATTAGTTTTAGCACTTGTGTAGACTTTTTTGTTTTCAAACGCTTTAAAAATTTGGTTTGGAAAATAGGTTGTGACTTGTTGAGATATCAGACTATACTGATGACAATCCACATTATGTTTTCTACTTTACACATTACATAAGAAGCGCGTAGTAGTCATCAAATCTATTTTCTCTGTTGGTATTACGACATATGATGAAATTCATATACATACACACACTCACTCACACATCCTCACGATTCATATCAGACTTTAATTTGATCTCGCTGAACCTTCATAGTGAACAGACGTCTTAGCGGAGTTTTTTTTTTTTTCATATACATATTAAACAAACAAAAAATCATAAAAAATATTCGTAATACATAATAACCGTAATACATACATATTAACTTTGATAAATAAGCAAAACAAATATTGCTGATATTATTTTTACATAGCAAGAAACAAAAAACAAAAACAAAAAAAACAGCAAACAAATTGCCCTTGAGGAATACTCTACATGAGTACCTCAAAAACAAAAAATTGTGAAGTGAGTTCAAACGGCAGAAATGCATATTTTACTGTGAGTTCTGAAGCTCTCAATGTTAACAATAAAAATAAAAAATCTGATGATAGTCTTTTTCTAACGGCAAAGCCACTTTTTCGTCAGCGATCAACTTCGCTTTGTCCAATGCCAACAAGTGATTCGTTAACATTACAGTTGCCTAGTACATCTTCATATAAGTCAGCGATATCATCCCCTTCGGGCTCGTGTTCATCACTTAACAAAGTTATCACTACAGATAACAGCAGTTCAAAACCCAAAGTCCAAGTCGGTATGGACAGATATATAACTGTGGTAAAGCGTGGCCGAAGCCCAAAATCTTCTAAAATTTCATCTGCTCCAAAAATGTCTAGGGATAACAGCGCGTCCTCTATTAATCGTCAAAATCGTTTTTCAATATTGCAAGACAATAACGAGAAGCCCGCTGCATCATCGCAAAAGTCTTTTAAGCCACCACCTATCTATCTGAGAGAAAAAAATTCTAACGCGCTTCTAAAAAAACTGCTGTCGGCCATTGGTGAAAATACTTTCCACATCATTCCAATTAAACGAGGTAATATTGATGAAACTAAAATCCAAATTTATGATGAAAAAAATTTTCGAAAAATTGTTAGCGAATTTGAAAAAAACAAAACAAATTTTTACACTTACCAACTTAAGAGTGCTAAAGGCCTACAGATAGTATTAAAGAGCATAGATTCATATGTTGACCCCGAAGAAGTAAAATGTGCACTTCTTGAAAAAGGATTTAAGGTTAAAAATGTTACCAATATAATTAACAGAGAAAAGGTCCCACAACCCCTATTTCGGGTTGAATTGGAGCCGAATGACATACAGTTGAAAAAAAATGAAACGCATCCTATTTATAATGTAAAGTTTCTATTACACCGAAAAATCACAGTTGAAGAGCCACGTAAGCGTTCAGGTCCCGTACAGTGCCATAATTGCCAAGAATATGGCCATACAAAATCCTATTGCAATTTACCTACAGTTTGTGTTATCTGCGGTGAATTGCATGGTACTGCTAGCTGTACTAATCCAAAAGAACAAGCAGAAAAAAATGTAGTAATTGTGGAGGCAATCACACCGCTAACTACAGAGGATGCCCTGTGTATTCTTTCGTTAAACAGGCTATGGGTCAAAAACCTAAATTAGTTCCAGCTCAATCAACTAACGCTTACTCTGTCACTTTTCCTCCAATGAGCCAACCTAGTACCTCACGTGTATCGTATGCCGATGCTGTTAAAATAAATTCTATTCCCACGCAGAAAGTGTCCCCACCAAGTAATTTAACAAATGCGAACACAAGTTTTAATTTCAGTCGCCTTGAAGCCACTATTGATAATCTGGTGCAAACTATAAACAATTTCACAACAAATATGACTAATATGATGCAAGAAATGCTTCGAATGCAGAATACTCTGCTTCAAGCATTAATTAACAAGCCATGAACACGTTAAAAATATGTTTCTGGAACGCAAACGGCATTCGCCAACACAAAAATGAGCTCGAGCACTTCCTTATGGAAAAAGATATTGATATAATGTTGGTCTCTGAGACTCATTTGACTTCGAGAAGCCTTTTCAAAATCAATGGCTACAACTTATATGATACAAAAGACCCTAGAGGAAGAGCATGCGGTGGATCGGCAATTCTAATAAAGTCAAGACTCAAGCACTATATTCTTGACAACGTTTGTGAAGAAAATCTACAAGCAACAAATATTTGCGTCGAAAATTTTTGTACAAATTTCGTTATATCATCAATTTACTCCCCTCCCAGACTTTCAATCACTGAGGATCAATACGAGGATTTCTCCAAATCTCTTGCACCTTGTTTTGTAGCAGCTGGCGACTACAATGCAAAGCATACGTTCTGGGGTTCGCGTCTTATTACACCTAGAGGTAGAGCGTTGTTCACCACAATTTCAAAAATGGGTTTGGACGTCATTTCGAGTGGGCAGCCCACTTACTGGCCTACTGACATACAAAAAATTCCGGATGTTATAGATTTTGGCGTCATGAAAAATATTTCTAGAGATTTAGTTCATGTTGAAGCTTCTCTAGATCTCTCCTCCGATCACTCTCCCACTATCGTTACAATCTGTAATCCACTAAGAAGTGATTTACCTCATCCATATGTGAAGATGGTCAATCGTGTTAATTGGCTGAGATTCAAAAAATATCTTAGTAGTCATTGTACAGAAAACATAACGCTAAGTACATCCGATGATATTGAATCTAACATTGCGAATCTTAACGGAAATATTAAACAGGCTGCTGAACATGCTACTACCTCCCACCCGCAGACTGGGTTTAATAGAATTTATTCTACGGATATTGAACGTCTCGTAAGTGAAAAAAGAAGAGCTAGAAGGGAATGGTAGCAACACAGATCACCCCAACATAAAATCAGGTTTAAAGAGTGCACTAAACGACTCCAAGAGTTGCTTGCATCTGAAAAAACTGCATCTCTTAAAAATTATCTGGAAGGTCTTGATGTTACACCAGCATCTAATTATTCTTTGTGGCGCGCTGCGAGGAAGCTTAAAACACCCGTTGAGTTTAAACCACCCCTGCGCACTTCTACCGGAGGTTGGGCAAGAAACGAAACTGAAAAAGGTAACATATTTGCTGAGCATTTAAAAACCGTATTTACCCCAAACACATGTATGGGTGTTGCTGATTTGCCATGTGTAGTTGCTCTACCCCCTCGTCCCTTAAAGTTTAAGATGCGTGATGTACAAAAACTAATTGCTGAACTCAACCCAAAAAAAGCTCCGGGTATTGATGAAATTAGTAATAAGATGCTGATGAAGTTGCCCCGTATTGCAATTAGAATTCTGCTATTCATTTTTAATGCCATTTTAAGACTGGAGTATTATCCACACAGCTGGAAGCTTGCCAAGGTCAAAATGATTCCAAAGCCGGGCAAAGATCTTACCAAGGCTGAGTCATACAGGCCAATAAGTTTACTGCCAACAATGTCAAAGCTCTTCGAAAAGTTACTCATGATCAAATTGTCCCCAATTCTAACTGATAATGCTTGCATACCGGATCATCAATTTGGTTTTAGAAGTCAGCATAGCACCATTGAACAAACGCATAGATTGGTTCAATTTATAAGAAGAACACTCGAAGAAAAGAAGTATTGTTCTGCCCTCTTTATTGATGTTTCTCAATCATTTGATAAAGTGTGGCATAGAGGCCTAATTTTAAAATTGAAGACATACCTACCAATAAACATTGTTAATCTTCTGCAAAGTTATATTCTTGCTCGAAAGTTCACTGTTGTGGAAGGAGACTTCATGAGTGCGTCCGAATCAATCTCATCCGGTGTGCCACAGGGGAGCATACTGGGCCCAGTCTTGTATTTGATTTATACTTGTGATATGCCTTTGAGCAGCAATATCCATACATCTACATTTGCCGATGTTACAGCCTGCCTTAGTATGCACGAAAACCCTCACGAGGCTTCCCGATATCTACAAGAACATATTACACAGCTGGAATTATGGTTAAACTTATGGAGAATTAAGGTAAACGAACAAAAGTGTGTTCAGGTAACATTTACTCTGCGAAAAGATACCTGTTCACCCATTCGAATCAATAATCACGTTGTTCCTCAACATTCACATGTAAAATACCTTGGTATACACCTTGACCGACGGATAACATGGAAACACCATATTGACTCTAAGCTAACACAAATGAAACTAAAATTAACTCAGTTACATTGGCTGATTGGTAGAAATTCAACCCTGAGTCTAGATTGCAAACTTTTGATATACAAGTCGCTTTTGAAACCTATATGGTGCTACGGAATTCAGCTATGGGGCACTGCTTCAGCTTCAAATGTAGAGAAAATCCAACGAAGACAAAACAAAATTTTACGGTTAATAACATCGGCTCCATGGTACATAAGAAACTCAAATTTACATCGTGATCTAAATATGCCACAAGTGACTGAAGAAATTGCAAAATACTCAGGCAAATATTTAACTAAACTCGAGTCACACCCTAATCCGCTTGCTCGAAATATCTTGAACTTTACCGGACACATCCGCTTAAAAAAGAGGGACACAAGGGCTCTAATACTTACCACACCAGATGAAACTGTTTGAAATTATTTTTTTATTTTTATTTTTTGCTTTGCACAACTCTTATGTATTATGAATTACTATCACTAAGTTTATGTCCGACACTGGTCGGGCCTAATAATTATATTTAGATTTAAGATTTGAATACTTATTGTTAGTTCATTTTTGAAGATACAATAAATAAATATATGTATGCATAAAAAAAAAAACGATTCATATGAGAATAACGTAGTAGCCATCAAATCTAATTTCTCTGTTGGTATTACGGCATATGATGAAATTCATATAAACAGCAACACCCAGACCAAAATCGCTAGCATAAATTTGCAATATGAAGGTATAGGAAAAATCAAGGCACATGAGTGCAGGTCCTTCGATAAGTTTTTGCTTTATTTTCGCAAAAGCTATTTTCTACAATTGTTACATTAAGATAAAATATACTAAAATAAAAATATAATTATCCCTATTCATAAAACTCTGCTTATCAACCTGATGGGATTCAAAATATTTAATATCTGAAATGCACTTGTAAATATAAAACCTATGTCAAAACAATATTTTTCTATCTCCATACGAATAGCAACGCCAATAGCCTAGAAAACATGTATACAGTCATAAATATATGTAAATATGTCTGAAGAAGTGTAGATGTAATTCACACCAGGAATGATATTCTTCAAAGCAAAAATAGATACGATCACATACAGTAATCCAACAACATAAACATACATACATACATTACCAAATACATTCCCTATCCCTCTCCATTACAAGCATCTATCAGGGTTGCCACTACCTGCAGAGATCCGAAAAATAAATGTATACGAGTATATACAATAATAATCATACATACGCAAAGCAACGACAGCTCAGAGGAGCAAACCAACCTCAATCAAATAACGATCACCACATACACACAAACACACAGATCCCTTGTCACTACCCTTCAGTCAGACTGGGACCAAGTGTCTTTGTGTCAACACTAAAATTATAGTTTCAATTGTAGTATAATAAGTTTTATTCTCTCCGTCAGTATAAAAGAAAGAGAGAAAACAGATATGACGTGTTTGTGGTGGAATTGTCAACAACCTGTCAATATACATACATTTGTATGCACGTAAATTATAGAAATGTACAAGTAACTAACTGTCTGGTTGGTATGTCTCCATTTTCCCATAAGAACTAAGTAGTTACTATGTTTATGTATATGTCTATAGCACAATGCATTAGATGAGGAGTAGTTGTGGGTAACTGTTTTTTGTTTACATTAGTTGTGGGAACGGGTGATTATTTTGTGGTGCCATTAATTACATGTGAACGGGAGATTTTTTTGTGGTAATGGATTAAAAATCATGAAATTGATTTTTCCAAATGCCGACGGCAAAACATCATTATATTTTTTCCTACTACGGGAAAACGTGAAAGTTAATTTTTCCTAATGCCGACGGGAAAATCATGAAAATGATTTTTCCTAATGCCGACGGGAAAGTTGTGAGTGTTGCCAGACTAAGAAAATGTGTGAATGCCCGTGATTTGGGGTGGGTGGGGGTTTTATCCTATTACCATCAGGAGAAATTATATTTGATGACTACTACGCGATTCTCATATGTATATATATGTATGGATGTATGTATATATGTATGTATATATGTTTATATGTATATATGTATGTATGTATGTATGTATGTATGATTTTCTCACGCTAATAAATAATTTATCATGTTAACATTTTATGGTATAAAATGTTCTCATATATGTGAACCCCCTAATGCTTGTGGGTGGGTAATCGAATTTGTCTGTCCATAATAAGTTTATAATTTGTTTATTTGTTTAAGAATTAATTTATTTCATAACATTATGAAATTCTTGAATGTGTATGTATGTATGTATGTAGATACATATAGATGTGTGGCCGTGGGAATTTGTGCATGGAATATTTTGTGGCTCTGTAGTATACAGACGTAATATTTGTATACATTTATATTTTGCAACGCAGTCATTTCTTTGACTACAATTATTTTAAAGCCGACGATTTTCAACTAAGTACAGTCATCAGCAGAGAAACAAAAAGTATAAATTTGCAAGTAAACAAAAAAGTTAACTTCTCCTCCTCCTTCCCACGCCCTTCTCTTTTCTTTATGTAGTTTGTATTTGAAATATTTTTTTATTTTGTATACCTTTATTCTTTAAAATTTTATAATAATATAATAAAATAATAAAATTGCATTTCTTAATGCGCAAACACCAAAATTATGATAATTACAATAAAAATATTCTGGATACTTAATTTCCATTTGTTTAAAGTTGATGAAGCCTACATCCTCAACGTTAGAAATTTTTCGGTGTGAAATTTTTTCCAACCATCGTCTTTTTTCTTCACCTTTTACATATATTTTAGAACATCTCGCATTGGCTTTTAAAAAATTACAAACGTTTTGAAGTGAAACTGATCCAGCACGCCATGTGATGATAGTTTTTTGTTAACCACTTTGCTTCTCTTTGCTTTTTTATTGATAACCATTTAAAATCAAATGGTGGTTATATAATGAAATTGTTATATTCATAATTGTTGAAAACAATCGCTACTTCTTTTGCGATGAAATCGTTTGAATTAGTTTTGAAACCTTGTACGTCTATAAAAATTATGTTATTTTCCATATTACTTAATTTACAAGACTTTTCGAACTTGTCCTTTGATGGGAATATATTTTATTATACAATCATGAATAAGAATGCAGTAAGCTGATATATTTGCTGCAATATTAGTTGCTGTCTCAAATTCAATTTTTATATTAATCGGACCATTATTGCGTGATTCATTCTGATGACTGACATCTACTACAATAATAGGAGCTTTTGTCTTAAATTCTGATACAGTTAGAAGCGGTTGAGATTCTTTCATATAGTAGCTTTGTTGGAATCTTAGATACATATCATATAGAATTGCATAACGTTCATTTTTAAATTTTATGTTTAGATCATCATATGGGTATGAGACTGAATTTAAATGTACTTTTAAATTAGTCAAATCACAATGAACAAACTTATTTTCTTGTTGAAAAGCGATCAACACAATAGGTGGCGTTCTCTATTTGCAGCCAGTTTAACATTCCAAATATTGCTAATTCCTGTGTTTAATATTGGATTAATATGGCAATCCCAAAAGCGAAATGCAACAGGTATAGAAGCACCATTGTTAATAATTTTAATCATATTCATTTTGCTAAGGTCGGATAATTGTACATGCGAGATTCTCCGTGAGATGAGTGAAATTGTAAGTTTAGCTTTTTCAGTAGAAACACTCTAGCGTACAAGATCTTCGTCGTTCTTATTGCGCAAGAGTATCAATTCATGTTTTCCATTTAATATAACTTTGTTGTAGCCTTCAGCGAATCCTAGAAGCATTTTTCGAGGTACATAGAAATTGAAAAATCTATTTGCAAGAGTGACTTCGTCAATTTTGTTCCATCCAGCATTTTGCATCACATTGCTTTCTGTTGGTGATAGAGAAACCAAGTTTTTTATGGTGCTCGTGGCTCTTAAATATCTTGTATGATCAATTTCAATTCCAGTGAGCTCATAGCGAATTTCATCAAATAGATATGCTACAATGTTGTTTTTTAATTTAAAGTTTTCTGAAGCAGAAGATTTAGGGGTATTATCATTGGCAACAAACCCCTCTACATAAGTGTAGCTCTCACTGGGTAGCACGTACAGATCTTGATTTTGTATTGAAATTCTGATTTCATCATTATTGTTGTAAGATTGTAAGTATGGTACATATGCATGATAGTCCTTTTTGATTATATTCTCATAAGACATCTATTATTGAACTCATTTTGTCGTCAATTTTTATTTGATGTTGTTAGTGCTTTCTGTTGAAGTGGTCGCTTTAATGTTCTTGTTGTTGTTACTGCTTTATTTTTCAATGTATTTGTGTTGTATATTATCATTATTTAGTTGACCTCAAATGTATTCGTGTTGTAATTTCCTCTCCTCGGAAATTAATTAAATCACCGTGCTGATCAACTACGCGCAGCGCTAGTGAACTTATCTCTCGGGTGTTTAAAGGTAAATAGATGAGATTTCTTGGGACCTCATCTATTTTATAGCTTGGAGGCACATTAATCGGAAATTTATGAAGTGTGTTCGACTTGTAGTTATTCATATAGGTATTAATAGCAATACTACTTTCAGTTCGCAAGATATTCACTTTTAAAATATTGACTGGTAGATCTGAGTAATAATATTTGTTTGGTGTTAGGATTTTACTATTGAATCCTAAAAGTTTTCCAATTGTATTGTCTTTATTAAAATATACAGGATCTTTGGAACTATTAACTTTAACTTGCATTGTATTGTTATTGGCTTCAATAAAAATCTTATTTTCTGGAGAGAGCCTTCTGTATTGCTCTTGTATAAAATCTACAATATCATCCAATTCATAAGATCCAATTGGTATTTCAATTTTATGTTCCCCTATATGGAACATATTGTTATAGGTGTCTACATTTGGAATACTGTTGTATAAATGAAAATCAGTTAGAGCACACTCATATGCACCATGTAATTCAATAGAAGGAAAGTAACTAACGGATTACTCTGATGAGTTAGAGCTCAGAGTAAGTGTTATTGACATTATAGCTGTCTGGTTACAAATAAATAAAGTTTAGTACAACATATGGTTTATAAGTATGATTTACATATTTATTTCATTTTCTTATTTTAAAATTAACATTAGTTTCTTAATATTACTGCTATTGTTGTTGATGGTGGTGGTGTTCAGCTATAATATTTCATTCTTACTTATCCAAGCAATGTGTTGATTAGAAAATCCCAACCATTTAACGTATGCCTCCTTTCCTTTAGTTTTAAGAACCTTTTAAACTAGATATGTCTTTGGATATCTAGTTTTCGAAAGTTCTTCAGTATAGAATCCACCTTTAATAGGATTACCAAGATAATCTTCTAATATGAATGTTGTAGGATTTGTTTTTTGAACTCTTGTAATTGTGAAAATTTCTGTGGTCCAATTTGGAGTATAACCTTTTTCAAATGTATGCTTATATTTGCTTATGCGTACATGATCTCCAACATTAAATTTAGACATTTTGTACATCTTCAAATGACTGTATACTGTATTTAGTAGCTTTTGCTCATTTGTTGAGTTCACTTTAATCGGGGAAATTTTAATGGTGCGATGAACTTTTCTAATGTATGCATTAAGTAAATCTTTGTATATATCAATCCACTTATATGAACCATTAAAGCTAAATTCTTTCCACATCATTGCTTTCAATGGTTTGTTAAATCGTTCTACTATTGATGCTTTCATACTGCTATATGTTGAGTAGTGATTAATGTTGTATTTATCCAGTAATTTTCCAAAGTGTTGGTTGAAAAATTCTTGACCATGATCTGTTTGTAAGTGTTTTGGTGCTCGTCCCAATTCAAAAATATTTTCCATTGCCTTGGTTGTTTCGAGTGCACTTTTAGTTTTTAGTGGTACTGCCCATGCAAATTTTGAAAATGTGTCAATTACAGTTAACAAAAATCGGTAATTTCTGTTTTCTCTAGAATAGTTCCCCATTTCAACTAAATCAGCTTGCCAAAGATTATCTATTCCTTTCATTACAACTCTACGAGGCATAAAAACTTTTCGAGCTTGCTTATGCAGTTCGTTTAGTAAATTTTTTTTTGAAGACATTAAGTTGTTTTACAGATTTTTTGGAGAGTGTTGTGATCTACTTGACGCACTTTCAGCTATTGATACGATGATGTAATTTTTCAATCTATAAATTTTCTCATTAAGCTGTTTAATTTGTTCTTCAAAAGAAGATTTAATTTTTAGAATGTCTTTTTGAATGTTATAATTGTCTTCTATCTTTAATTTTATTTCGCATTGTAGCTCCTCGATTTGCATTTGAATATCTTCTCGAATTATATTATTGTCTTCCTTAAAGTATGTTAATAATTTCAGTAGTAGGGAACTAGCGGTTCTACCCTAATTAAAATTGTGAAATTTTGCTGAAATTTGTGAAATTTGTCTGAAATTTGAGAAATTGTGTTTTCGGTGCGCTTTGATGTTTTTTTTGTTTACATTAAGTATTTTTTTGTTTACATTAAATGTTTTTTGTTTATATTAAGTGTATGTATGTTTGTATGTATGTATGTATGACCGTGGGAACTTGTGCGCGGAATATTTTGTGGGAATACATTAAGGGGGTTTATAGTTTTGAGACTTTTATATGTATGTAATTTTCTAATCTCGACGGGATAACATCTTTATTTTTTTCAAATGCCGACGGGAAAACATGTTTATTTTTTTCAAATGCCGACGGGAGAAATAATGAAAATGATTTTTTCTAATGCCGACGGGAAATTTGTGGGTGTGTCTAGCAGTAGGAATTGAAGTGTGGTTGTGCTTGGTGGAGGACGGGGTGTGTCTAGATTGTGAGACCTTAAGGCTGACCGTGATTTGGGTAGGTGAGGGTGTTTTGTAATATGTAACCGTGGTAATTCGGTGACGTTTATGCTTGTTGGAATTTAAACCAAGCTGTGCTTGGGGGGGGCGTGTATTTGAGGTAGATCGACTGGTGGAGGGCGGGGAGTTGTTGTAATAGGTATCCGTGGGAATCTGTGTACATGTATGTATGTATGTATGGCTGTAAGAGTTTAAGGCTGTCTGTGATTTATGAAAGGCGAGGTGAGAGTTTTCATGTAATACGTATCCGTGGGAATCTGTGTATATGTATGTTTGTAGGAGTTTAAGACTGATTGTGATTTGAGGTGGGGGAGGGTGTTGTTGTGATAGATAGATAGAATGTGTCTATGTGTGTGTGTGTATGTATGTATGTATATGTAGCAATTTAAGGCTTTCCTTGATTTGAGGTAGGCGGGGGGGTGTTATTGTAATATTTATCTATAGGAATTTGGGTGTTTATATGTCTGTAGGAATTTTTGTGCATGTATGTCTATAGGAGTTTAAGGCTGATCGTGATTTGAATTGTTGAGATTGATCGATTGTATGTGACCTTGAGAATTTGTGTATGGTTATCTGTAGGAAATTTAAGGCGTATCGTGATTTATGAGGTGCGAAGTGTTCATGTAATATATAACCGCGCAATTTGTGTGTATATCTGTAGGAGTTTAAGGCTGATCATGATTAATGAGAGGTGAGGTGAACGTGTTCATGTATATGTATCCGTATTTGTGTGTATGTATGTCTATATGAGTTTAAGGCTGATCGTGATTTCGGTTGTTGAGATTGATAGATTGTATGTTGCCTTGAGATTTTGTGTATGTATATCTGTAAGAACTTTAGGCTGACTGTGATTTGTGAGGGGAGGGGCATTGTTGAAATAGGTTTAATTTTTCGTAGATGTATTTTAGTATGTGTGTGTGTATGTGATTTTCTCACCATAGTATTTATATGTACGTAGAAATAAATTGTTTCTCATATGAACAGTTTTTGATAGAAAATATTATCATATATCTGAACTTCCCTAATCCTAGTATGTTTTTCATATTGGAGGATGAGATTGCTTTATATTTTATCAAGCTTGAATTTGTCCAGTGTTAAAGTCTGTCAGTCCGAAATTTGTTTATATTTGTATAAATATTAATTTCAGATTTTGCAAAATTCTTGTGTACGATCGTGGCGATTCTGTGTGTGTGTATGTGTGTATGCGCGATAGAGTTTGACTGGTTTGTGATAAGTTCGTTTATTTAAGTACATTTGTCTTCTGCGACTTTCGTCTTCAAGCGTCAATAGCTTGGAGAACGGTTTGTATGTTTTCATGATGTAGATATGTAAGTGTGATTGTTAAAATCCAATAAATAATGGGTAAGAAATTTGATAATATGTGTACATATGTACATATGGATCTACAAATTGATTTTATGTATGTATGTATGTACATACAAAAAAGTCTGGGGCTCCCTGTTTAAATACATTTTTTTTTGTCATGTGCGGTCTTTTGTTGTTCCTGTTGTAACGTTGACTATATAGGCTACATCAACTTTAAACAAATGGAAATAAAATATATTAAATATTTATACTATAGTTACTACAACTAGAGAGGAATTCAATTTTACTTAAAACAGAAACTCCTCACAAACTTTTAAGTAAATACATCTAAAAATTAAAAGAACGTTTTTTTTTAATTTCAAATAAAAAAACTATGGAGATATTTCACATCTATATACAAAAAAAAAATTTTCGGTGTAAAATTCTTTTCCAACTACCATCTTTTTTCTTCACCTTTTACATATATTTTAGAACATCTTACATTGGCTTTTAAAAAATGACAAACGCTTTGAAATGAAACTGACCCAGCAGTCCAGCTAAGGTGAGGATAGTTTTTTGTTAACCACTTTGCTTCTCTTTCCTTTTTTATTGATAAACATTTCAAATCAAATGGTGGTTTTACAATGAAATTGTTATACTCATTATTGTTGGAAACATCCGCTACTTCTTTTTGTAATGAAAATCATTCGAAACCTTAGTCGTCTTTTAAAACCATTTTTTCATTCTTATTACTTGATTTAAAAAAATCAGTTCTCGCTGAACCTTCATAGTGAACAGACGTCTTAGCGGAGTTTTTTTTTTCATATACATATTAAACAAACAAAAGATCATAAAAAAAATATTCGTAATACATAATAACCGTAATACATACCTATTAACTTTGATAAATAAGCAAAGCAAATATTGCTGATATTATTTTTACATAGCAAGAAACAAAAAACAAAAACCGCAAACAAAGTGCCCTTGAGGAATACTCTACATGAGTACCTTAAAAACAAAAAATTTTGAAGTGAGTTCAAACGGCAGAAATGCATATTTTACTGTGAGTTCTGAAGCTCTCAATGTTAACAATAAAAATAAAAAATCTGATGATAGTCTTTTTCTAACGGCAAAGCCACTTTTTCGTCAGCGATCAACTTCGCTTTGTCCAATGCCAACTAGTGATTCTTTAACATTACAATTGCCTAGTACTTCTTCATTCAAGTCAGCGATATCATCCGCTCCGGGCTCGTGTTCATCACTAAACCAAGTTATCACTACAGATAACAGTAACTCAAAACCAATGGTACAAGTAGGAATGGACAGATATATAACCGTGGTAAAGCGTGGGCGAAGCCCAAATTCTTCTAAAATTTCATCAGCTCCAAAGATGTCTAGGGATAACAGTGCATCTTCTACCAATCGTCAAAATCAGTTTTCACTATTGCAAGACAATAACGACAAGCCCGCTGCATTATCGCTAAAGTCTTTTAAGCCACCACCTATCTATCTGAGAGAAAAAACTCTAACGCGCTTTTAAAAAGCTATTGTCGGCCAGTGGTAAAAATACTTTTCACATCATTCCAATTAAACGAGGTAATATTGATGAAACTAAGATCCAAATATATGATGAAAAAGATTTCCGGAAAATTATTAGTGAATTTGAAAAAAACAAAACAAATTTTTACACCTATCAACTTAAAAGTGTTAAAGGTCTACAGATAGTATTAAAGGGCATAGATTCATATGTTGAGCCAGAAGAAGTAAAATGTGCACTTGTCGACCAAGGATTTAAGGTAAAAAATGTTACAAACATAATTAACAGAGAAAAGGTCCCCCAACCCCTATTTCGGGTCGAACTGGAGCCGAATGACATAAAATTTAAAAAAATTAAACCCATCCAATTTATAGCGTAAAGTATCTCTTACACAGAAAAATCTCAGTTGAAGAGCCACGTAAGCGTTCAGGTCCCGTACAGTGCCATAATTGCCAAGAATATGGCCATACAAAATCCTATTGCAATTTACCTACAGTTTGTGTTATCTGCGGTGAATTGCATGGTACTGCTAGCTGTACTAAGCCAAAAGATCAATCAGAAAAAAATGCAGTAATTGTGGAGGTAATCACACCGCCTTGAAGCTACTATTGAGAATCTGGTGCTAACTATAAACAACTTTACTACAAATATGACTAATATGATGCAAGAAATGCTGCGAATGCAGAATACACTGCTTCAAGCATTAGTTAACAAACCATGAACACGTTAAAAATATGTTTCTGGAACGCAAAAGGCATTCGCCAACATAAAAATGAACTTGAGCACTTCCTCATGGAAAAAAATATTAATATAATGTTGGTTTCTGAGACTCATTTGACCTCAAGAAGCTTATTTAAAATAAATGGTTACACTTTATATGATACAAAGGACCCTAGGGGGAGAGCATGCGGTGGATCAGCAATTCTAATTAAGTCAAGACTCAAGCACTATGTCCTTGACAACATTACTGAAGAATATATGCAAGCAACGAATATATTCGTAGACAATTTTTGTGCGAATTTCGTGATATCATCAATTTACTCACCTCCCAGATTTTCAGTTACCGAAGATCAGTATGAGAAGTTCTACAAATCGCTTGGATCTTGTTTCCTGGCAGCTGGTGACTACAATTCAAAACATACGTACTGGGGCTCGCGTCTTGTTACACCTAGAGGTCGAGCGTTGTTTAATACAATTTCAAAAATGGTCTTAGATGTCATTTCGAGCGGGGAGCCTACTTACTGGCCTACTGACGTAAGAAAAATTCCAGATGTTATAGATTTTGGCGTTACGAAAAATATTCATAGGGACTTAATTCACGTAGCGACCTCTCTAGATCTGTCCTCCGATCACTCTCCCACAATAGTTACAATTTTCAACCCACTAAGGAGTGATTTAACTAACTCATATGTGAAAATGATTAATGGGGTCAACTGGCTAGGATTCAAAAAATATCTTAGTAGTCACTGCGTAGAAAACATTCAGCTAAGATCATCTGATGATATTGAATTTAACATTGCCGATCTTAACGAAAATATTAAACAGGCTGCTGAACATGCCACTACCTCCTATCCGCAGACTGGCTTTAATAGAATTTATTCTACGGAAATTGAACGTCTTGTATGTGAAAAAAGGAGAGCTAGAAGAGAATGGCAACAACACAGATCACCCCTAAATAAATTTAGACTTAAAGAATGTACTAAACGACTCAAAGAGCTGCTATCGTCGGAAAAAACTGCATTACTGGAAAAGTATTTAGAAGGTCTTGCTGTAACGTCAGCATCTAATTACTCTTTATGGCGCGCTACTAAAAATCTTAAAAGACCCGTTGACCTTAAATCACCACTGCGTACGGGTGCTGCCGAATTACCGAGTGTAGTTTCTCTACCCCCTCGTCCCTTAAGGTTTAAGTTGCGTGAACTACAAAAAATAACTGTTGAACTCGACCCGATGATGGCATTAGTAACAAGATGCTGGTAAACTTGCCTCATATTACAATAAGAATCTTGCTACTTATTTTTAATGCTATTTTAAGAATGCAGTATAAAATAAAAAATATTGGAAGCATGCGAAGCATGCATAATTTAAGAAAATTCCTCACGTCATACAATTTTGTAAGCAAAGAAGTTTTATGACTTTGTGGGAAATGAAATACAAATGTATCTACTCTGTAAAAAATTCAGAAGAGTGAATTCTTATATTCTAATAGTATAGATTTTTAATTGAAACACCATTACATGTCGGACTCTCGCGTCACTATCGATAGAAACATGCTAAGGCATGCATGCTAGCAAAATATATAAATCTTTTAGAAGGTGATGAGAAACTTGTTTCTAATTATTAATCTGTGACAGCAATTGTATCTGGATCAACTCAACTCATGAATGAGATGTATACAGATATGGTTGATGGTGATGAGGACCTTTTTTAAGTAAGAAATGATTACATCTGAATGTGATACAACCTAGCCTACGTCAACAATAACTTCAAGGGGGTCAACCAGGTCACCTCATGTAGAAATATTTGAAGCAAAAATTCCTTCAACGTAGATATTCTAAAGTTTCTGATACTATATGAAAACACTTAGGCTGAATTCATGGTAGAGGTGACTGAGTTCTTGAAGATCGATTTGGTGCAATACTTGTTTATTAAACATGTATTTCTTTGTATGTAAACTAATTTCTACATACATACATATATTCGCATATATGTATGTAGATATGAATACATTTGCATATGTACACACTCACATATGTATATATTTTCATTAAAAATAATGGAATTAAAAATAATATTAATGTTCTCTATTTCAAGTAGTAAAATCAAAAAAAGTACTGATACATCAGAAGAAAAAAATAAATAAAACAAGAGACTGACTGACCCCAACTGATATATACAGCCTGTCTCACATGAAGACAAACCATACTTAAACATAGGGGAAATATGTATACAATACGCTAAACTTTAATACCATGAGAAAAACAAAAAATATATCATCTAGATCGTCAAATAAAAGGCATAGGTGATCACCCTTCATAAAATAAACATATAGCCTATTAATGTAAGCATAGTAACATTATCAAGTAACATAATTTGGGTAATTAAAATTTTAACATTTAATTACCCATAACGCCGACAAAGGACAGCCAGAAATTCCGACATGCAAAGTCATCTTGTATACTAGAGGAACCGTCGAGAGGATAGACCTAAATTCACAGAAAACGATTTCGTTTTCTGTTGATCGCTTTTAAAGAAGAAAATAAGTTTGTTCATTATGATTTGACTAACTTAAACGTACATTTAAATTCAGTCTCATATCCATATGATGATCTTAACATAAAATTAAAACATTAACGTTATGCAGTTCTATATGATATATATCTACTACTCGTATATGAAAGAATTTCAAGCGCTTGTAACTGCATCAGAGTTTACGATAAAGGCTCCTTTTATTCAATAGCGGGCCATTTGATATATAGAAATTTAATATGAAGCAGCAAGCAAGGACCTCACCTACTGCATTTTTACTGATGATCGAATAATATAAAGTCCGGAAAGTCTTATAAATTAAGTAATATGAATGAAAAAATAGACGAGTAAGGTTTCGAATAATTTTCATTACAAAAAGAAGTAGCGGATGTTTTCAACAATAATGAGTATAACAATTTCATTATAAAACCACCATTTAATTTTAAATGTTTATCAATAAAAAAGGAAAGAGAAGCAAAGTGGTTAACAAAAAACTATCATCACCTAAGCTGGACTGCTGGATCAGTTTCATTTCAAAGCGTTTGTTATTTTTTAAAAGCCAATGTAAGATGTTCTAAAATATATGTAAAAGGTGAAGAAAAAAGATGATAGTTGGAAAAAATTTTACACCGAAAAATTTCTAACGTTGATTATATAGGCTACATCAACTTTAAACAAATGGAAATAAAATATATTAAATATTTATACGTTAGTTACTACAACTAGAGAGGAATTCAATTTTACTTAAAACAGAAACTCCTCACAAACTTTTAAGTAAATACATCTAAAAATTAAAAGAACGTTTTTTTAATTTCAAATAAAAAACTATGGAGATATTTCACTACACAAATGACCAGGCGAATATTTACAACAGCAACAACAAAAGACCGCACATGACAAAAAAATGTATTTAAACAGGGAGCCCCAGACTTATTTGTATGTACATACAGACATACATAAAATCAATTTGTAGATCCATATGTACATATGTACACATATTATCAAATTTCTTACCCATGCTCAAGTATTTATTGGATTTTAACAATCACACTTACATATCTACATCATGAAAACATACAAAAAGTTCTACAAGCTATTGACGCTTGAAGACGAAATTCGAAGAAGACAAATGTACTTAAATAAACAAACTTATCACAGACCAGTCAAACTCTATCGCGCATACACACATACACATACAAAATCGCCACGATCGTACACAAGAATTTTGAAAAATCTGAAATTTGGATCGTCCCAGTATATATTGTTTGGCTTATGGGCGTTAAATTGCATCAATCCGTCACCTAAATAGCTACCTTTTTACTTAGATCCTGTTGATTCGGATAAATTCTTCTGATTTTTCCCGTCAATAAATTTCTTGATAATACTTTTATATTTGTATCCTCTAGTACCCTTGATTTTACCATCAGGTTTATAGTCTCTTCTATAGGCTTTAGTAGTAGTTAAAATCTTTTTATAGATTTTGAGTTCAAATTTATAATAGTTTTTCGGTGTTTTATGAAACATTAGAGAAAATAGTCCGGGTGTTAGAGCCCATATCTGACCACTAACTTGTATTTTATCATCATTCAATTTGAGGTTACTATTACCAAATTTCCATTCATTATTAAAATCTTTATGTAGACCATAGTTTGTATCTAATTCATTTCTCGCTTCCAAGACTGATAAGTCAGTATAAGTGTCATCGGTATTGGAAGTCTGCATTCTCATTATTAGCATCATTAAATAAGATGGTATTATCAAATATTGTTCCTTCTGCAAGTTTCTTTGATGTACTTGTCTCTATATTGACTGATGCCTTCTGAGGCTTTAAAATTGTATTATTTTCAACTTCTGTCTTCATTTTACTTTCTTCTTTTATTGAAATTCTTTCAATATTTTTAGAACTATTTATGAATTCTTTTAGAGTTTCTGTTAGAGGTTTAAATGTATCTCTTATGTGTTCATGTGTGTCTATTTCTCCACTTTTTATACTACGAAGCTTTTTCTTCAAGACATTTCTTGTGGACACGAACTGCTTTAAGACTTCTTCATCCATGTTTGCTATCAGCAAATATCAAATCAGGATATCAGCTATTATATCAGCTTATCAGGTACCTGGTCTGGTTTTCAGATCAGCTATCAGATCAGCTTATCAGGTATCAGATCAAATAGATGTATTTTTTTTTTAGTACATATATTTATTTATTGTAGCTACAAATATGAACTAACAATAATTATTCAAATCTTAAATCTAAATAAAATTAATTAGGCCCTACCAGTGTCGGACATAAACTTAGTGATAGCTTTTAATAATACATAAGTTGTGATAAGCAAAAACAAAAGTATTTTTCAAGCAGTTTCTTCTGGAGTGTTGAGCATTAGAGCCCTTGTGTCCCTCTTTTTTAAGCGGATGTGCCCAGTAAAATTCAAGATATTATGAGCAAGCGGATAAGGATGAGACTCGAGCTTTGTAAGATTTGCCTGCGTATTTTGCAATTTCTTCAGTTACTTCTGGCATATTCAAATCACGATGGAAATTTGAATTTCTTATGTACCATGGAGCCGATGTTATTAGCCGTAAAATTTTGTTTTGCCTTCGTTGAATTTTTTCTATATTTGAAGCTGAAGCAGTACCCCATAGCTGAATTCCGTAGCACCATATAGGTTTTAAAACCGACTTGTATATCAAAAGCTTACAATCTAGACTGAGGGTTGAATTTCTACCAATCAGCCAATGTATCTGAGTTAGTTTAAGTTTCATTTGCGTTAGATTAGAGTCAATATGGTGTTTCCATGTTAGCCTTCGATCAAGGTGTATACCAAGGTATTTCACTTGTAAATTTTGAGGAACAATTTGATTATTGAATGTAATGGGGGAACAAGTGTATTTTCGTAGGGTAAATGTTACCTGAGCACACTTCTGTTCGTTTACCTTTATTCTCCTACTTGTTTAACAATAGTTCTAGCTGTGTAATATGTTGCTGAAGATATCGGGAAGCCTCGTGAGGGTTTCCGTGCATACTAAGGCAGGCTGTATCATCGGCAAATGTAGATGTGTGAATATTACTGCTCAAAGGCATATCACAAGTATAAATCAAATACAAAACTGGCCCTAGTATACTCCCCTGTGGCACACCGGATGAAATTGTTTGAGGCATACTCATAAAGTCTCCTTCCACAACAGTGAATTTCCGGGCAATAATGTAACTTTCCAAAAGATTTAGAATGTTTATTGGTAAGTAAGTCTTTAATTTTAAAATTAGGCCTTCATGCCACACTTTATCAAATGCCTGAGAAACGTCAAAAAAAAGCGCAGAGCAATACTTCTTTTCTTGAAAAGTTTTTCGTATAAATTGAACCAAACTATGAGTTTGTTCAATGGTGCTATGCTGACTTCTAAAACTAAATTGATGGTCCGGTATGCACTCATTATCAGTTAGAATTGGGGACAATTTTATCATGAGTAACTTTTCAAAGAGCTTTGATATTGTTGACAGTAAACTTATTGGCCTATATGACTCAGCCTTGGTAAGATTTTTGCCCGGATTTGGAATCATTTTAACCTTGGCAAGCTTCCAGCTGTTTAGATAATACTCCAGACGTAAAATGGCATTAACAATTAATAAAAGGATTCTAATTGCAATACGAGGCAACTTCATCAGCATCTGGTTACTAATTTCATCAATACTCGGAGCTTTTTTCGGGTTGAGTTCAGCAATTAGTTTTTGTACATCACGCGTCTTAAATTTTATGGGTCGAGGGGGTAGCGCAACTACACTCGGCAAATCAACAGCACCAGAACATGAGTTAGGGGTAAATACGGATTTTAAATGCTCAGCAAATAATTTACCTTTTTCAGAGTCGCTTCTTGCCCAATCTCCAGTAGATGTGCGCAGAGGTGGTTTAAACTCGACGGGTGTTTTATGCTTTCTAGCAGCGCGCCACAAAGAGTAATTAGATGCTGGTGTGACATCAAGACCTTCCAGATAATTTTTAAGAGATGCAGTTTTTTCAAATGCAAGCAACTCTTGGAGTCGTTTAGTGCTCTCTTTAAACCAAGTTTTATATTGAGGTGATCTGTGCTGTTGCCATTCCCTTCTAGCTCTTCTTTTTTCACACACGAGACGTTCAATATCAGTAGAATAAATTCTATTAAAGCCAGTTTGCGGTTGGGAGGTAGTGGAATGTTTAGCAGCCTGTTTAATATTTTCGTTAATATTGGCAACGTTAAATTCAATATCTTCGGATGTTCTTAGCTTAATGATTTCAGTACAATGGCTACTGAGATACTTTTTGAACCCCAGCCAATTAACACGATTGATCATCTTCACATATGTGTGAGGTAAGACACTTCTTAGTGGGCTACAAATTGAAACGATAGTGGGAGAGTGATCGGAGGAGAGATCTATTGAAGCTTCAAAATTAATTAAATCCCTAGAGATATTTTTCATGAAGCCAAAATCTATAACATCCGGAATTTTGAGTATATCCGTAGGCCAGTAAGTGGGCTCCCCACTTGAAACGACGTCCAACCCATTTTTGAAATTGTGTTGAACAACGCCCGACCTCTCGGCGTAATAAGATGCGAACTCCAGAACGTATGTTTTGCGTTGTAGTCGCCAGCTGCTATGAAAAAAGGTCCAAGAGATTTGGAGAAATTCTCGTATTGATCCTCAGTGATAGAAAATCTGGGAGGGGAGTTAATTGAAAATATCACGAAATTTTTACAAAAATTTCCAATGCAGTTATTTGTTGCTTGTAGGTGTTCTTCACAAATGCTTTGAAGAATGTAGTGCTTGAGTCTCGACTTTATTAAAATTACTGATCCACCGCATGCTCTTCCTCTAGGGTCCTTACTATCATATAATGTATAGCCATTCATTTTAAAAAGGCTTCTCGAAGTCAAATGAGTATCAGACACCAACATTATATCAATATTTTTTTCCGTGAGGAAGTGCTCAAGTTAATTTTTATGTTGGCGAATGCCGTTTACGTTCCAGAAACATATTTTTAACGTGTTCATGGTTTGTTAACTAATGCTTGAAGTAGTGTATTCTGCATTCGCAACATTTCTTGCATCATGCTAGTCATATTTGTTGTAAAATTATTTATAGTTTGCACCAGATTATCAATAGTAGCTTCAAGGCGATTGAAATTAAATCTTGAGTTTGTATTTGTTGAATTATTTGGTGGTGAAAAGTTTTGAGTAGGAATAAAATTTGTCTTAGCAGCATCGGCATACGATACACGGGAAGTAACCGGTTGGCTCATTTGCGCAATAGTGGCGGATAAAGCGTTTGCTGATTGGGCTGGAGCTAATTTTGGTTTTTGCCCCGTAGTCTGTTTGACGAAAGAGTACACAGGACAACCTCTGTAGTTAGCGGTGTGATTACCTCCACAATTGCTGCATTTTTTATCACTTTAATTTTTTGGCTTATTGCAACCAGCAGTGCCGTGTAATTCGCCGCACACAACACAAACAGTAGGTAAATTGCAGTAACTTTTAATTTGGCCATATTATTCACAATTATGGCACTGTACGGGTCCAGAACGCTTATGTGGTTCTTCAACTGTTATTTTTCGGTATAAAAGATATTTTAAATTATAAATTGGGTGCGTTTCATTTTTTCTCAATTTTATATCATTTGGCTCCAGTTCAACGCGAAATAGAGGTTGGGGGATCTTTTCCCTATTTATTATGTTCGATACATTTTTTACCTTAAATCCCTGGAGGACGAGTGCATCTTTTATTTCTTCGGGAGCGACATAAGAATCTATGCGATCTGCAGACCTTTAGCACTCTTGAGCTGGTATGTGTAGAAATTTGTTTTACTTTTTTCAAATTCAGAAACCATTGTGCGAAAATCTTTTTCGTCATAAATTTGAATTTTCGTTTTATCAATGTTACCACGTTTTATTGGAACAATGTGAAATTTATTCTCACCAATTACCGAAATTAATTTTTTAATAAGATCGTTTGAGTTTTTTTCTCTTAAATTAATTGGTGGCGGCTTGGAGGTTTTGTTCGCAAATTCAGCGGGTTTGTCGTTGTCATCTTGCAATATTTTAAAACGGTTTTGGCGATTAGTAGATGATGCGCTGTTATCCCTAGAGATCTTTGGAGCAGATGAAATTATAGAAGATTTTGGGCTTCGTCCGCGCTTTACCACAGTTATATATCTGTCCATTCCGACTTGGACCTTGGGTTTTTGGCTACTATTAGTGAAAACAGGGTTAAGTGATGACCACGAGCCCGAAGCGGATGATATCGCTGAGTTAAATGTAGAGGTACTAGGCAACGGTAATGTTAACGAATCACTAGTTGGCATTGGACAGAGCGAAGTTGATCGCTAACGAAAATGCGGCTTTGCCGTTGGAGAAAGTCTATCATCAGATTTTTTATTTTTATTGTTTTTATTAAGAGCTTCAGAAATCACAGTAAAATAGGCATTTCTGACGTTATAACTCACTTCACAATTAATTGTATTTGAGGTACTCATATAGAGTATTCCTCAAGGGTACTTTGTCTGTGTTTTTTTGGTTACGGTTTTTTTTTGTTTTTGTTATTTCCATATATAAAAATATTAGCAAAGCAAAACAAAGCTTATTTATCAAAGTTAATATGTACTAGGAATATTTTTTTTTGTATGATTTTTTTTTGTTTAGTATGTTTGTAAGAAATATTCCGCTATTACGTCTGTTCACTATGAAGGTACAACGAGAACTCTTCAACAAATAGATGTATGAATTTTAAAATTAAATTAATAACTAAAGGTAATCTTTTAGAAGCAGTTGTTTATATAGTTATCGTTTAATTCGTTATCTTTGCTTATCATCAAAAATCCATATTTATCCTTCCAACACTCTCGACAAATTTCTTGAAACTTTTCATATCTCATATCGCTGGCAACATGACCCCTATAAACGTGCTTTATATTTGTTCCATCTTGTTCAAACATTATTATAACATTTGCACTGTCTCTTATTAAATGCTTGGGAATTCTTGTATAAATTTGACACAAGTAGAATGAATCAATATCTTTATGTCGTCTCTTGCAAAAATATGTACGTATATTATTCTGCTTCTCGCATGCAACATCATCAAATATCATAATTGAATTAGGTTTAGCTTCTTCAGGTGGAATAACTGATTCATTATCGCTGAATGTATAATATCCCATACCTTTAATTGGTGAAATTAATTTCTTTAGGTATTTATATTTAGGTTGATAGAGAGATTTTGAGTATAAATAGATGTTTTCAAACTTGAGTCCATTAGGATTTTCTAACAAGCCAATCATAGTTAGGACTATCTAACAAGCCAATCATAACATTAGTCTTTCCACAATTTTATGGTCCCACTATTAGAGCACGAATAGAATTCGGTAAGAGAGGGCTATGCTTTATTTTTGAACTGATGTTCGCTGAATCATCAATATTACGAACTAAAATATTTTTAAGTTGTTTTACTAACTGCATTTTTGTAACTAAATGCATTTCATATATATTACCTCTTATATAGAAAAAGTTAGATAATATGGTTATACGATATCAGAAAACTTTTAGTCATAAAAACATCGTCGTTGGAGGAAGTATAGTAGACAAAATAATAAACTCTCTACCTGTTGAACTTCATCTTCCTGGATATCAGTACTGTGGACCTGGAACAAAACTACAAAATCGTTTAAATCGTGGTGATAAAGGAATTAATTTATTGGACTCTGCGTGTAAAAATCACGATATTGCTTATTCCAAAAATAAGGATTTAAATACCAGATATAAAGCTGATAAAATACTTAAAAACTCCGCTTGGGATCGAGTTTTATCAAAAGATAGTAGTCTTGCTGAAAAATTATTTGCATATATGGTTACTAACGCTATGAAAGTCAAAACAAAATTTGGTATGGGTGTGGAGAAAAAGAAAAATGTTAAAAAGAACAAATTAAATGTTAAAACACTATTTAGAACATCAATTAGAGCTGCAACAAAAATACTAAAAAAAGAAAAACCATTAGATATTAACTCAGCTATTAAAATTGCACGAAAATATATTAACAAGTCATTAAAAGGAAGAAAGTCTCAAATTATAGTACCACGTGTAATACAAGTTCCAAAAATTTGTGGTTTTTTACCTCGAATACCGATTTTAACTGCTCTGGGTGCAATTGGTAGTCTAACAACTGGAGGTGCTGCCATAGCTAAAGCTGTAAATGCAACAAAGAACGCCAAAAATCAACTTGATGAAGCAACTAGACATAATAGAGCAATGGAATCTATAGCAATTGGAAAAGTACTTTACATAAAACCATATAAAAAGGGTTATGGCTTAGTTCATAAAGAAGAATCAAAAAACTCTTAAAGATGCTGCCCAACAGACCACTTTCTGATGTGGACCTAAACCGTTTCTTATAAATATTCCATATTTTAGAGGAGTTTTCATGTTGAATACTCTACCAAAACGATCAAAGAAAATAGAATGTGGAATAATCAATTTAGATGTATCAACAGGACCTGGTACACATTGGGTAGCATATTATAAAAACAGCAATGAAAAAGAATATTTCGACAGCTTTGGAAACTTACAACCTCCTTCGGAAGTAGTCAAATATCTTGGTGCAAATATTAAATACAACTATAATCAACATCAGAATTTTAATACATCTACCTGTGGTCATTTATGTCTTAAATTTCTTTATGAAATAACTGAAAATATTAAATAAAACACAAACATTTATATTTTACAAAACTCTTTAATGTCTTTTTATTTATAATTTAATACAGAATTAATGTATTTTATTGCCAAATAGGATACTGTGAATTTTGAATCAAAAATTCACTTAGCTCACTCTCAAGGATTAAGTTTTGTTCACCTTCTCTGCTTAAGTGATATGATCCGCTCGAGAGATCCTTAATTTCATCATCTTTTAAACTGTTGTATCGTTTAGGCAGGAACATAATGTTGTTTTCCAATTCAACTTTTAGTATGTGTCCATATTTGGTTGTTACACGTTTTACATTTTGAATATTGTATTTAATTGATGTCTCAAGCTCCTTTATATGAATTAATGTTTTGTTTTTCAGAGAATTAAATCTTGATGTTAGATTTTTGGTGGAGTCCATTTTTTTATTTAGTTCTTATCACTTTGAATGTTTCATTGAAAATGAACTGAGAAGTATTGGTGATGACTTCAAGAAGGCTAATCGAAAATATTTATGGTGAATAAGTAGGGTATAGTGATAGAGAGAAAGAGAGAGGTATAAAGAGAGAGAGAGAGAGAGAGAGATAGAGTGCTAAAAAGAAATATGGAATAGAGCTGATAGTATAGATATTTTAAAAATTTAAAGAACAAATTAGTCTTAAAAAACCTTCCAACATTCATCATCATTCATTTATCAGCAAATAAAATGAGCCAAATTAGACGTACTCTAAACCAATTTATAAGAGATTTTGAAAGCTTCAGGCTTTTTGATCATTGGGAGATGATAAAATTTTTCCAAAATATGCTGGATGAGAACGAAGAATATGGCATAACAGAAGATGAAGACAACACAGAAGGGCATTTTGGAAACCGCCTATTGTACGATCCGAACTGTGAGGAAGGACAGATACCTGTAGCTATGCTATATATTTTTTACGAAAAGCTATTTTAGAAAATTTAATAGTTTCATACTATGAAATGTTTCCATTATTATAATTACAATAAAATAAAATTAAAATGTATTATATCTTGTTTTGCATTATTTTTTCAAAAAGATAACTAGGAATCATCTTTTCGATTAGAGAATAATAGAAACTTGTGTGTAGTGAAAAATTCATGGACTTATCCGAAAATCTAAATTTTTTGTGTTTATGAAAATATCAAATCAAATTTAATGGAATTTCATAATATTGTGAAATTAAATTTTTCTTGTGCAGAAACCATCAAGGAAACTTTAACAAGACTGTGCATGATTAAGTGAAATATAAACAAAACCAAAATAATGTAAACAAAAATTTGCATATAAGCAAAAACAAACATTTTTTGATCCAACTAAGTACATCAAGTAGAGAAACAAAATACATGCATATAAAAATGTAGACACTTGTTGTTAAAATTTCTATTTAGTAAATTAAAGTTGCAATAAAAAAAACCATTTACATATTTCATTATTTTTTCAATATTTTATTTACATAATTTTTTGCCTTACTTTTAGAATAAAATATTTTTTCTTAATAACTAAGATTTTATGTACAATAATTTTTATAATAAAAAAATTTTTCCTATTAACTACGATTTTAACAATAATAGAATTTTTCTTAATAACTAAAATTGTATGTACATTAATTTTTAATTAATTTTATACGTTTTCTTGCATTCAAGCAATCTCTTCTAGCAACATGTCAAGTTCGTATTCAGGTTTAGTTTTCTTAATACGAAAATGATACCATTCACATGTATTATTGTTATTAGATCTAATTTTTCTTTTATCGTCTCCATTTCTTAAGACTACCTTATTTAACTGACTAGTATATATTTGATGTAACTTTTATTTAAATGTTAACATATTATCATATACATTAGATTTATTAAATAGAAAACTTTTATAAGAGGCTAAACTATACTTATATAATATTACTCGCTTTACCCCCTTCGATTTTTTTTAGTGCCATTTTGGTTTTCTACACTATATGAGTACATCTTTGAACGTAGCCCAACAAATTCTGTCATTATTTTACCACAATTTTCATCCTTCATCATACCTTAAATTTTTTTATTAACTAGTGGAAGATTATAAATATTGTATGCAGGGTAGTCCGATGTATCAAATTGTTGTTCTATGTCATTCTTTATGTCAGCATAAAAGTCGTCCGTTTTTATTGTATAAATAAAAGAGTCTGTGTCCATATAGTTTAATGAGAGTTTTGTCTTGCACTTAGATGTACCCGTAATGGAAATTATACATTTTCCATTTGAAAAGCTCCAGTACACAAAATCCTAAGTAAATTGGTTTATTGTAGTGTGTCTTCACTCTATTCATTTCGATAGCTACCAGATCTTCGGAAAATATAGTTAAACTATAAAAGTTGGGTTTGGATATCCAATCTTGTGCCCCCAAATGGTTCCGATTTGTTCTGTTCCAATTTTGGGCAATTTTAACATCTCTCCTCTTGTCCACATTTTCCATGGTTTTACCATACACTGCATTATTGAGAAGTTTTATAAAGTTTTTTTCAAAAGCATATTTAGCAGTGGCTCTATGTCTGGTATTTAGGTCAATATACCCTTGTAACCATGGAGATTGTTTAAATGCTAGAATACGATGTGTTTTCTTTAAAACTTAGCCATATTCTAAGCATTGTTTCAGAACTCTATAGTGTATCATATATGAATGCTTTGTAGAGAAATCGGTTATCAACTTGTTATACTTCGCTAGCATAACTTTTTTATTTTCAGCGCAAAAAGGAAGGTCATTATGCAAGTCATGTAGGTGGGAAGGATAATCCAAAGTGATCTCATATACATAACCGTCTGTTCCATTGTCAGCTATGCTTTTTGGGTCCAGACTCAGCTCGTCATGCGAAGGAAGATATTCCAACATCGCCAAACCGCAGAGGTTGTTTGCGTATAAGTACACAAAAAATACTGAAGGCTATTCTTTATCAAAATCTTCCAAATACTTATTATTTGCCTTTGAATATCTTTGACTACACTGTACGATTCCCCCACGTATACCTTTTTTCATAAAATTGTACATGTCTATGTCTGTCAATAATTCTAATTAAATTTTTTTGTATTTCACCATTGCATGCCAGGAAAGTCCAGGAGCTGTATAATATTGACATGGATCCAGCCCATAAATACCTTTGCAAACTTTTTTAAAGTTCTCGAAAATATCTGTTAGTAAGAGGACGTCTGTTTTTGAGTAGAGTTCCATGTAATCTTTCATTGTGTTGCAACCAAAAGTATTCCATACCTCTGCAGCATGTGAGTATTCCTCTAAAGAACACTCTTTATTGTTCAGCTTATTAAAGAAATCACTGCGTGAAGGGAGCTGACATTCATCTAGTTTTTGGAATGAGTTTAGGTACTCATACGGAAAAATACCTTTTTTCTTAATGAGCTGGAACTCTTTTTCTGACTGAAATAAGGATCTTATAGTGCTAAAAACATTACCTGACAAATTGCAAGCTAATGATTCCAAACTCTCAGCCATAAACCGTATTGTATCAAGAAATCTTATTTCAAGCTTATGACCGTCGCTCATTTTTGTAAATTGGGAGAGTGATATATAAAGCTCCCTATTAAGAGGGAGTACTTTCAGTTGCATTAAAATGTTGCCTAATTCTTTAATAAAAAGATGTGAGTCATAATTTGAGTAGTTGTGAAAGTAAACTGGTATAAATTTGGGTATTTGGTAATTTAAATTACAGTTTTTGTGGGCCGCACCTCTAAATTTCCCGCTAATGTGACAGTGCTCTTTAACTAAAAGTTTTTGACATATATGGCAATTCACCGCACTATAAAAATTACAAATATCAGAAGGGGATGAAGTATCCATTTGTCTATTATTTATTAAATAATTATTGTATATTTCCTCACAATCTTGAGTTAAAAATGTTACAAATTTTTGTGAGGCATCTTTCCCTGTATATACTCTTAACTTATCTAACTTTTTGTCATGGAAACACTTAATATAAAAACTAAATGCACAAGGTGTATGCTTTTTAATTAAGCTTGTTTTGCTACTTACACTATCACTTATATTTTCTAATATGCACTCAAAGTCTGCATATACCACGAAGGGCACATCCATTTTTCTTTGATGTCCCTTAAACTGCAGAATAGCATCCGCACCTGTTGGCATAGTGGTCACTATCTTGTCACATTCTGCTTTATGGCTACTCATTCCATTCTCCCTATGCGTATACTGTAGGCAGCTATTGTAGAAAATTAGTTTGTGTCCATCCCTGGTAGTCTGCTTCTGTAAAAGTTTGTGAATAATAAAAAATAAAAATAGAAAAAAGTTTATAAATAAAAAGTACATTTTTTTTTTAAATTAATAGCAAGTATATGTATTCTTGAAATAAAGAGTTGTATAATTTTTCAACTTACCTTGATATATTCTTTATCAAAACGTAGTGATGAGCTGCAGCATTCTCTAAAAGGAGCAAGTTGACGTGGTTAATGTTCTCCTCCTTGGTCACATAATAAGGACCAATGATTTCATCAGCTGCCTCATCGTACCCAAAAACATTTACGCTTATTGCTGGATTATTCACCTCGAACTCTTTGATTTTAGTTAATGCTAATGGGAACCTTAAATTTTTAAAATTTAAGGCTACACCATTACGCGTATAAATCATCTCAGGGGTAATGTCATGAATTTTATAAGAACTACAGCGTCTTGCATCATAGTATTTCGTGGTATCCATTGCAGCAATCAGACACCACTTGAAGCAATATACATCGCTGTTTTCTATGTTGATGCAAGATTTTCTTTTATGACGTTTTTCTGGAGTCGAGATCCAATTTGAACCTCGGATGAGAGATGCTTTATTGATGCTTATTTCCGCTGGAACTATACGTATCAAAGTCCAACCAGAGTCCCTCTCTTGGCATTCCGACATTTTATTTTGAATTTCTGACATTTGGTTAGAAAATAGTTCTTCTACATTATCTGCCTTCGTCATCAAACTCATTTTAGCTCTATGATGAATTATATTGAGCTCCAATTCCTCACCCAGAATTTTTACATATTCTTCCACAATACTTATATTAAATTTTATAATTGTGTGGCTTAGTAAATGACTTTCAAGCATCTCTATGAAAATATTTTTGTTTTCTCCAACAAACTCTTCCAAGAGCAGTTGGTCTTTTTTATTGTTTAATCCATATGTAACGATATTATTTTTAAATGCTCTTGATATTTTATAATATCTCACATTATCTTCTTCTGTCCTAGCATGCGAAGTATTCATTGGAGTTGGCAGAGTTTCTTCTCCTATTTCTTCTACTGCTATTTCTTCATAGCTATCCGGTAAATTTATATCCATAGCATCGTTCAATAAAGTCCGTCCGAGGATATCTACTCTTTATGGTTGAGACTGTTGTTCTTCTTGATGTTGTTGTTGTTGCTGTTGTTTATGGTAAGTAAGAGGTTGCCATTGCATCAAATTGGAATACTGCTGCAATTGATTATCTCCTGTAAGGAGATTATAAGTGTAGCTTGGATACTCATATTGCTGATATTGTATTGGTACTCCTGTTCCCAAAAATTGATTACTCCATGACATTGGGGTAGGGTAACAGTTAGGCATAACGTATTGCTGATAACTCATGGGTAGTTGATATTGAGGGTATTGTAGAGAAGGCTGTTGCTGATGATGATGAAAAGTGTTTAGCTGCTGCTGCCGATTTTGAAGAGACAGCGGTTGCCCTTGATTTTTGCCCCCTTGATTCATCATACTATGAGTCTTAAGGTGATCCAAAAAGGATTTTTGATATTTGTAAACTTTGTTACATATGTTACAATTATAACCCGAAGAACTCATTTTTCCAAATTGAATCAAAAGTTTAAACGCGGAAGTATAATGGATTGACGACAATGATGCTACTAAATACAATAAAGTACTGATGTGTTGATTAAAAAAGTTGGCGTATTTATACGAAAATTAGTAGCGGTAGCTCTGCTTACTTGCAAATTTATACTTTTTGTTTCTCTGCTGATGACTGTACTTAGTTGAAAATCCTCTGCTTTAAAATAATCGTAGTCAAAAACAATGACTGCGTTGCAAAATATAAAGGTATACAAATATTACGTCTTTATTGTACAAAGCCACAAAATATTCAATACACAAATTCCCACGGTATTGTATTGTAGTCATCAAATATAATTTCTCCTGATGGTAATACGATAAAACCCCCACCCACCCCAAATCACGGACATTCACAAATTTTCTTAGTCTGGCAACACTCACAACTTTCCCATTGGCATTAGGAAAATTTAATATTCACGTTTTCCCGTAGTAGGAAAAAATATAATGATGTTTTGCCGTCGGCATTTGGAAAAATCAATTTCATGATTTTTAATCCATTACCACAAAAAAAAATCACCCGTTCACATGCAACTAATGTCATCACAAAAAACTCACCCGTTCCCACAACTAATGTAAACAAAAAACATCAAAGCGCACCGAAAACACAATTTCAAATTTTAATTACCCAAATTTTTAAAATTTCACAGAAATTTCACAATTTTAATTGCCACATAACTGGGAATCCACAACTACTATGAGGAATCATTTTAAAGTAGTACTGGTTACAAATTCAAAAGCGAGTCAGTACATTTTCACCATCGACATTTCCTACAGGGTATAATGTTAATCTGCCACTACAACAAAAGTAGTGGATACTGGCAAACATACAAGTAAATACAAAAACATACGCCTATGCACACACATACATACACATATACAAACACTCACAGATACATCCATAATTCACTGTATGCCCATCGTTTCCCTACAATTACAACAAAAGCTGCACACACAAGTTCATATGTATATATGTATATACAAAAAATACACATAAACAAAGAATCAAACTCACACACACTTAGTTTCACAAAATCTCAGCATGAAAATCCCCAAAATCTCACAATTTAATTCCCAAAGTTGGACTCAGGGCCCCATTACCCCTCTACTATTATGTACGTACGCATATATTGAATGTAATATAAAATTTGGTACATAATTATATATGTTTATAACTTGCGTAGGCGGAAAACTTTTCCAAATACTAATGCATTAATATTCACTGACTATTATATATATACCTATGTATGTAGTTAATAATACGGCTATAATGGCAACACTAACAAATATCTTAATGTCAGTGCAATGCTGCCATTTTATAGTTTGTCAGTGAGTTTTAAGCTTAAATGCCAATAATTATGACTTCAACCACAAACGACATTGGTCGCATATTCTTGTATAAATAAATTGTCAAATCACACAACAAAAGCCATGTTAACATTACTTAGGTAGGAATATCAAAAAATAATCTGTAATAATTGCTTCCGGTATAAGCCGAAATTAATGTCCCAAATTATTGGAGACTTATCTACTTATTAAGTTAGCGCTAGGCGCCCATTCATAATTGTTGCCGTTGACTTTGGTATCACTAAGAATTCGAATGCTCTGCGGACTTTAGGAGATGTGCTGATTTGCCTGGTGCAAGGATTGCACTTTAGGCTTGCAAGGGCAGAGAAAATAAACCAACAGGCTCCCAAACTGCAGACGGGCACGATGGTGATACACGAAGACAATCTACTTCGCCAAGGGAGATTGACAGGCCGAGTCGTAGTCATAACAGAAAGCAAAAACAGCAAGGTCAGGGTGGCAGCGATACGGACCAAACACGGCGTATTTAAGCGACCCATTCAAAAGCTGGCTTTATTAACACTGGATTGACGACAAACGGATGTTGGATGTTGTTGCTTTTATTTTTTCAGAACACAATTTTTACCTCATGTGTATTACCCAATAAGGAATTTTACTTGAAAAAAAGTGTGAAACAATTGTTATTCAAGTCACACATTCAATTGTCAAGGGTTGAATTATGCTTGATTGACACTTTAATTCAATAGCATTCTCCAGTGAAAAAGGAACTTGAATTCGAGCAATTCAGTTGTAATAAAGTTCAATTCAAGCCTTGAGTTGTACTGCAATTCAGCCTTGTATTACAATTGAATTAAGGTATATTTCAAGTTTCATAAACAATGCTTTTAAAATAGAAAGAAAAATGCAATTTATTTACTTTCTAATAATAATTTTCTGCATATGTCACGATTCTAATTACCTTTTTGATTTTAATTACCTTTTGTTTTTTAAAAAATCACTTTTTTATTTATCTTTGATATTTTTCACCACAATTTAAATTTTATTAATAAATTAATTATGTATTTGATAAGGTTTGAACATATGTACATATATGTATGTAGTTTCATTTTTTATTTCAAAATATTTTCAAGCTTGAAATTACTTGAAACAAGTAAGAGTGCTATATTCGGCAGTGCCGAATCTTATATACCCTTCACAAATCATAAAATGTAGATAAAAGAAATGCGTGCATATGTACATACATATGTAGATACGTTGACATGCGTAATTTTATGAGAAAACTTTCGTATCCATTACCAATTAAACTGCAATATGCAGCGCAAAACTGCATTTTAAATGCATCTTGCGGACAAAAGATTCCTTAACTGAGGCTTGCTTTGTTAACATGACTGTGTGTGCTCAGCCGCGAACTTGTATAAATATGTACATACTTTAAAATTCATCGGGCCTGTTCTGAAAATCATGGTGATTTGAAATCAAGTGATTTCAAAAGTAAACAACTAATAGCTGACTTTATGGTGGGTTTTTATTGTATTTTAAGTTTTTGTCATTTATAATAGAATATTTTCTTCCAACTTCCAACGCTTTAAATCGTGCAATTTAAAAAAGCAATTATTTAGCTTTCATAAATTTTTTAAAATCACTATGATTTGGCATGTCGTGATTTGCAGAACAGGCCCGTGTGAGTTAAGTCAACTGAAACTGAAATATAGGCACTTTGCAGCAATATGCGTGGGTATAAGGGTTAAAAAATTTGTGTTTTTATATACATATACACAATATATTTTAGTTTATAAAACTTTTTTCATTTACTCCTGCGATAAATTTTTTAAAATATGTACACTGGAGCGACTCACTTGAAAAAATTTTTTTGTTAAACTTTAAAGTTTTCAATTTACCACACAACTTAATGAAAATTTAATTTTTCTCTCGATACTTTAGTATACAAGATATTTGTATGAAATTTTTACACAATATGAATATCAATATGAGGATTAATTTTGCATCATTAACTCAAAAATCTAATTTTTTGATATGTGATGTTGTTTTTTTTTGTTAAGTTGCAAATAACCTACTATGTTCCGTTGAAAGTTCTTATAATACCTAAGACAGTTGAAAAATAAACTTTTTAAACATTACTGCTGCACTTCTACCAATGAGTAAACATAAGCATCAATAAAATGATGGAATACAAACTGGCTTTAGATATAAAAGTTAGCAATTTTTTTTTTAACGAACACTTCTCTATAGGTAAGTTTATTTAGCAATCGAATAATTAAGTTATTTTCGGACCCAGCAAAAAAGACATGCAAAAGAAATAGTTAATGCATGGGTTCAATTTAGGTGCACAACGCAATATTTTAACACAGGCGTTTCATTGACGAGCATGGGTTCACATTTAACAAAACTGCTCGTCATTGAAATGAGTACTTAGAATCCATGAAAGTTCCCTGATTCGATGACAAAAAAAAACATTGTCGCAAGCCAGGATACGAACCATGCGGTTATAACTGTCAAGACACACTTCTACCACCGAGCTATTGATGGAGATAAAACTTGTTTTATGACAATGTGTCAATATGTGGATATTTATTTCAATGTATTAATTGCCCAGTAATATTGCATGCGTTTTTGATGAGTTCAAAAACTATAGCTTTATTACGATTTGCGATGATCTTTAGAATGCATTCGAAGACACAAATTCTAAAGAAAGCACGAAACACTATTAAATTATGAACGCATTAATTTTTGTTGCATTAGTTTTGTTTATACATACTTAGATGCAAACATTCATGTAGGTATTACATACATACTTATTTACATATATACATATGTACATAAGCACCTACATATGTACATAGGTACATATGTATGTATGTAATTAAACTAAATTTTAGATTTTTAAATGAAGTGAAAAATGCCAACAATACAAAATGTGAATAAAACATTCGTTCTGAAAATAGAAGAACGTGAGTTCATATTCTCATCTCAACATTTATGTTTTCTTTTTCCTACATATTAAAAAATATTTCTTTCATATACTATAAAGGAGTTTTTCTGAAGAATTTTCGAAAATAATATAAAACAGATACCTACATATGTATGTAAGTATATGTACCTATTTGTATATTTTTTTTTTAAAGGTATGTTCATATATACATACATATTTATGTACCTTCATCATTAATTGAACTCAGCTAGCAAATCAATCCCTGCCGATTGCCTTTATACAAACCACACCAGCTTAACTAAGCAGAAGTCAAGCCGAGGCAAAATAATCGGCGGCGGAGGCTGGGCAGTTTTTGGGTGGGCGGCGCGCCGACAAAATTTTCGGCGGCTCAACTTTTTAGTACAGTGATTCTAAGATAGCGTCTATACCTCATGTAATATCAAATATATTTCTATCAAGAAACGTCAAATTTTATAGCAGAGAATTATATTACGTGTGTACTGTAACTTTCACCAAGTCACGCGTATTCCAGAATAGACAACATTATTTGGAAAATCAATTTGCTTGATAGTTGCTACTTGTATTGACACTTTAGGTAAAGCATTTATATATACAACTGCCACCGTTGCAGCAAGAGTCAGACAGAATTTGTCGCAAGCACAACCAAATCGTGAATAAGGCTGTCGATGATACGAAAAAATTTACCATACCACGCAACAGTGTGTTCATTGCGGTCAATGACGGTTGGGCTACACAAGATTTGGACGCTCAAAAAGGTGTATTCGCGCATGGTGGCTGCCATAAGACAAGTCAAGTTTTTTTTATTAGATATGTACAAATCCCCAAAATATCTCCAACATTCTGCAAGGCTATTTGGTTTTGTTAGTATTTTTGACCCCTTTCAAATTGTTTTTTTATCACTGTTTGATAGTACTGCAAGTTTTTTTCAACGCCAATGGCTTCATATTCCGAGTATGAGGATTCTAACACATCATCCCCAGTGGATTTCAGGAAATACTCCTTAATGGAAGCTTGAGACAAATACCTTTCGATGGAAATGTATTTCGATATTTTTCCACTCATATAGAAGTGCTCAAATTTTCAACTCTGCCATACTATTTCATTTGGGAAAAACCGGCGGCAGAGTTTGAGCAGACACCAGCCGCCTACATCGGCTGCGGAGTTTGAGCCGATGCGAGCCGACAACATCGGCGGCTTCTGGATGGTTCAAAAATCAACCGGCGGCGGCGCGCCATCGGCTCAAAATCGACTGGCTTGTATCTCTGGCAGAAGTACTTTTTACTAAATTTGTTAAAAAGAAAACAAAAACAACACGAATGAAAGAAAATAGCAACAACAAGCACCATCAAACAAACAATCTTGTCCACTTTAAAATATTTATAAGAAATCCATGATATTTAGCAAGGGCCAGTGTTATCAGATTACGGGACTTATCCCCAAATCGGGGATTTTTTTTCAAAATGGGGATAAGAATTTTGGTTTGTGGATTGAGGAATTAATTGGGGATAACTTTTATGTTTTGGGGATCTTATAAGATTTTTTGGGGATTTGTATTTTACTTAATATTTATTTTTTTATTTATTTCTCGGAATATTTTAATTTCAACACATATTCCAATTGCTCTTTTTTTAGTTCATAAATAATATTAAACGATAAATGGTAACAATGAAGTCGTCTTTAACATTTGTTGCTAGCAAGATTTAAATAAGGTTTATTACAAGACAAACAGGTACTCGCATTGGGGAGATTGCTCATCAGCTAATTTTTTTTTATTCCTTACACATTTGTACTATATAACTTAAATAATTTAACAATTAGTTCTTTACCTTCTTTGATGCTTACAATTTTATATACAAATAACAAGCAACTTAAAAATGTTTTGGGCAGAAGCTTGTTCATATCAAGTTGCCGCTGGATCACGGCCGTTTAAATAATTGGTAGAGTATTGTATATATTAAATTTACTTTGTGTATAATCGAGCAACGCTTGCATTGAACGAGTTTTTTCGGCAATAGAGTCAATAAAAAATAAAATTAGAAACAAAATTCAGTGCTAAAATCTCTGTTATGAATTAATATACATTTTAAAAATAATTTAATTTGTTTTGACACTTCTGATCCATCTCCAGAAGTGGTAAAATTAGTATAAATTGCCTTTTGGGCAATTTTGGGGATAAAAATGTTAAAATTGGGGATGCAAGTCGAAAGAAATCTGGGAACCCTGGCAAAGGCTTACTTTTTTTTAACATACATATAGATACATATACAATACAGACATTAGCAAACGAATTTATATATTTACTTGGGCATATTTAGTTATCAACACAAAAACAAGGGTTTGGGATAGTTTCATTGTTGCCATTTTAGCATTTTCACTGTTAGATCTGGCATTTTCATTAGTTAAATAGCAGTCAACTTTCAAAAAATTCTGCTAAATGCTTTCTGGCAGAATTTGTTGAAAATAAAAAATTTTAATTTCTTAAAAAAGGAGGATTTTTTTCATAAATGTACATGAATTGCAGGGTAAAAGTTCCCTGATGATCTGCCCTAGCAACAGTGAAATGCGCATAGGATCCAGCTAACCCTCCAATAATCAATTTCAATGTATTATTAATAAACAAATATTTTACTGAATAAGTAAAATAATAATTTGAGATTATTAGTGCGTTAAAAACAAAAAACACAAATTATACTGTTTGACAAAAATGAACTTTTAATTTGTCACATGAACTTTTTTGGTATTTTTTACTTTATTTTGACTTCCTAAGGTGGAAAACAGAGGTGGGAAAAATTTGACACCCATAGTTTTTTTTAGCAGGATTTTTATATTTCATCAAAAGTACTGATACTTTACATACAATTATACTTGATAATATGTTTTTTAAAACTAAAAGCTATGATTTTCTAGCGTATTTCACCTGAGGCTATTCTCTTGCTAGTGTTCAACAATAATCTGCCAACATTCGAGGATTCCATTTGCCCTGGTATCGCTTTTCCATGCTGGTTCCTATTGTCTCGGGAAAGAAATCGAGGTGGGAGTGTAGAAAGTATATTTTGAGTGACATATTACAACCCAATGCTTGATACGTCGAAAGTAGTTCTCCTATCAGATCTTTGTAGTTACTTGCTTTGTGGTTTCCCAAAATATTTTGTGCGACATATTTAAAACTTTTCCAAGCAGATTTCTCTACCAAACTTAACTTTTCTTCGAATTTGTTATCCTTTAACAATTCCTTGATCTGAGGTCCGACGAAAATTCCTTTCTTTATTTTTGCGTCACTAACTTTAGGAAACTTTTCTCTCAAGTACGTAAAACCTGAGCCATTCGTCGCTGACTTTTGAAAGTTAGTTCACCACATATGTAACAAAAAGATTTATGATGATTGATGCACTTCCTTTGCATGTTGAGAAAATAACAACGTTTTGCTAAACTCAAAATATTACTCTTTTTTAAATGAAAATTTTATGCAATTAAACAGTACGTACAGTAGTATTAACGTAAAATAAGGTAAAATCATAGCTGGATGACACAAAAAATCTGTGCGTTGTAGAAACAAATTAGTTTGTGTTTTGCAATGAGGGTATATAGTAAAGTAATAATTAGCATACATAATCCGTGTAGCAAAAACCTTGTTGATCAGTGTTATTAACTATTTTATGTTTGTATGTGCTATAAAAATACATCTAATACTAATTGTATAAACATGAAATTCAAAGCTATTTCAATAATTTTTTTCTACATTTAAATCTAGCATTATACTTTTCTTCTGTAGAACATTTTAGCAGAATGTTTTGACCGATTTAACATTCTCTCATCAGCAATTTCTGGCAACACTCGATAGTTTGCTACTTCAAGTGTAGATATGTATATGTATTTACAATGGTATGCATGTACAATGTGTACGCCAACGACTACTTTGTTACAAAGCGAGCACGTTACTACCCAGCGGGAAAACTCAGAAAATCTTCTTACTTCAGGCCTTATGAAATCAATTACTATTTTTATCTAACTGCTAAAGAATGCCTTATAGAAGGCCGCGGCTCTTTTGCATAAAAGATAAGATATACATTCCACATTCCCTTCTATGAGAAGGGGAAGAGGAGTAAAATTTTTTGAGTGTATTTTTACCAAACCAAAAGTAGGATTCATTAATTTGAAGACTTTTCAGAATTGCTGTCAAAAGAGGGGAGAGGGGAATTCAAAAAGGATATAAGAGTGGAATGAAGCGAGGAGGCCTTAGTAGTAGGGAACTGGAGATACTGGCGCCGATTAAAATTGTGAAATTTTGAAATTTTAATTACCCAAATTTTAAAATTCTTGGAAATTTGTGAAATTTTATACCTACGAGGGGTTCAATAAGTTCGTCCGATTTTTTGTTTACATAAAAGTTTTTTGTTTACATAAGGAGTTTTTTGTTTATATAAGGAGTTTTTTTTTATTACTACATACGAGGGCGGTTCAATAAGTCTGGTTTTTTATGACCGTGGGAATTTATATGTATGTATGTTTGTGGGATGGATTAAGGGGTTTCATAAGATTAAGATTTCATAAGTATACATATATACCGACGGGAAAAGTCTTGAAAATGATTTTTCCTAATACCAGCGGGAAAATCATGAGATGATTTTTCCTAATACCAATGGCGAAATAGTGAAAATTAATTTTTCCTAATGCCGACGGCAATGCATTATAATTTTTCCTAATGCCGACGGCAATGCATGATTATTTTTTCAAATGCCGACGACAAACATGATTATTATTTCCTAATACCAAAGGGAAAATTGCCGGTGTTGCCAGACTGTAGAAATTTGTTATCGTAATACTATATCAGTAGTATCAGAGAAAATAGATTTGATGACTACTGCGCACTTCTACCGGAGGTTGGGCAAGAAACGATACTGAAAAAGGTAACATATTTGCTGAGCATTTAAAAACCGTATTTACCCCAAACACATGTATGGGTGTTGCTGATTTGCCATGTGTAGTTGCTCTACCCCCTCGTCCCTTAAAGTTTAAGATGCGTGATGTACAAAAAATAATTGCTGAACTCAACCCAAAAAAAGCTCCGGGTATTGATGAAATTAGTAATAAGATGCTGATGATGTTGCCTCGTATTGCAATTAGAATTCTGCTATTCATTTTTAATGCCATTTTAAGACTGGAGTATTATCCACACAGCTGGAAGCTTGCCAAGGTCAAAATGATTCCAAAGCCGGGCAAAGATCTTACCAAGGCTGAGTCATACAGGCCAATAAGTTTACTGCCAACAATGTCAAAGCTCTTCGAAAAGTTACTCATGATCAAATTGTCCCCAATTCTAACTGATAATGCGTGCATACCGGATCATCAATTTGGTTTTAGAAGTGAGCATAGCACCATTGAACAAACGCATAGATTGGTTCAATTTATAAGAAGAACACTCGAAGAAAAGAAGTATTGTTCTGCCCTCTTTATTGATGTTTCTCAAGCATTTGATAAAGTGTGGCATAGAGGCCTAATTTTAAAATTGAAGACATACCTACCAATAAACATTGTTAATCTTCTGCAAAGTTATATTCTTGCTCGAAAGTTCACTGTTGTGGAAGGAGACTTCATGAGTGCGTCCGAATCAATCTCATCCGGTGTGCCACAGGGGAGCATATTGGGGCCAGTGTTGTATTTGATTTATAATTGTGATATGCCTTTGAGCAGCAATATCCATACATCTACATTTGCCGATGATACAGCTTGCCTTAGTATGCACGAAAACCCTCACGAGGCTTCCCGATATCTACAAGAACATATTACACAGCTGGAATTATGGTTAAACTTATGGAGAATTAAGGTAAACGAACAAAAGTGTGTTCAGGTAACATTCACTCTGCGAAAAGATACCTGTTCACCCATTCGAATCAATAATCAAGTTGTTCCCCAACATTCACATGTAAAATACCTTGGTGTACACCTTGACCGACGGATAACATGGAAACACCATATTGACTCTAAGCTAACACAAATGAAACTAAAATTAACTCAGTTACATTGGCTGATTGGTAGAAATTCAACCCTGAGTCTAGATTGCAAACTTTTGATATACAAGTCGCTTTTGAAACCTATATGGTGCTACGGAATTCAGCTATGGGGCACTGCTTCAGCTTCAAATGTAGAGAAAATCCAACGAAGACAAAACAAAATTTTACGGTTAATAACATCGGCTCCATGGTACATAAGAAACTCAAATTTACATCGTGATCTAAATATGCCACAAGTGACTGAAGAAATTGCAAAATACTCAGGCAAATATTTAACTAAACTCGAGTCACACCCTAATCCGCTTGCTCGAAATATCTTGAACTTTACCGGACACATCCGCTTAAAAAAGAGGGACACAAGGGCTCTAATACTTACCACACCAGATAAAACTGTTTGAAATTATTTTTTTATTTTTATTTTTTGCTTTGCACAACTCTTATGTATTATGAATTACTATCACTAAGTTTATGTCCGACACTGGTCGGGCCTAATAATTATATTTAGATTTAAGATTTGAATACTTATTGTTAGTTCATTTTTGAAGATACAATAAATAAATATATGTATGCATAAAAAAAAAAAAAAAAAAAAAAAAATAGGCGATTCTCATATGAATCGTGGGAATGTGTTAGTGTGATTTCCTAACGCTATAAATTGTTTATAAATAAAATAAATTGTTTATAAATAAAATAATTAAATAAATTAATTTAATTTATTTAATTATTTTTTTTATTTATTTATATAATGTTCTCATGTATGTGAACACTCCTAATGCTTGTGTGTGGGTGGTCCAGCTTGATTATCACAGATAATTGTATATTATGTTTATTTGTTTAAGAAATATTTATTTTATAACATTATGAAATTCTTGAATGTGTATGTATGTATGTATGTACATACATATGTGTGTATATACATTTGTGCGATCGTGAGAACTTGTGCGTGGAATATTTTATTGAATACATTTATATTTTGCAACGTAATCATTTTCTTTGTCTACGATTATTTTAAAGCAGTGGATTTTCAACTAAGTATAGTCATCAGCAGAGAAACAAAAAGTAAATATGCTCCAAGGATACTGCTACTAATTTTCGTATAAATACGCAAACTTTTCTAACCAACACATCAGTACTTTATTGTATTTAGCAGCATCATCAGTTGTGTTAAAGAGAAATAATAATAATAAAATAATTAAAAATGAGTTCTTCATGTTATATGTGTAATAGATGTAACAAAGTTTACAAATATCAAAAATCCTTTTTGAATCATCTTAAGACCCATAGTGTGCTGAATCAACGGGTGGTTAGCGAGGGCACATCTCTTTAAAATCAGCAGCAGCAGCTAAACACTTTTCATCATCATCATCAGCAACAACCATCTCTACAATATCCTTAATATCAACTACTAATGAGTTACCAGCAATACGTTATGCCTAACTGTTACCCTACACCAATGTCATGGAATAATCAGTTTTTGGGATAAGGAGTGCCAATGCAATATGAACATTCAAATTACAATTATAATCCCAATTTGATGCAATGGCAACCTCTTAATTATCATCAACAAGAGCAGCAGCAACAACAACAAGCTCAACAACAAGGTGTGTATATCCTTGGAGGGACTTTATACAACAATGTTATAAATTTACCGGAAAGTGATAGAGAAGTAGAAGTAGAAGAAAGAAGAGAAGAAACTCTGCCAACTCCAATGAGTACTTCACATGCTAGGACAAAAGAAGTTGAAGAGAATGTGAGATATTTCAAAATATCGAAAGCCTTCAAAAATCATATCGCCACATACGCAATTCGAAATAAAAAAGATCAACTTCTCTTGGAAGAATTTATTATGGAAAACAAAAATATTTTTATTGAGAGGCTTCAAATGAATTTAACTAAGCATATAATTTTTAAATTTCATGTGAGTATTGTGGCAGAGTACATCAAAATTGTTGAAGAAGAATTGGAGTTGTGCATAATATCACATGTAGCCAAAATGAGTTTGCTGGCGAAGGCAGATAACATAGAAGAGTTATTCCGTAAACAGGTTGAGGAGATTTCAACCAAAATTTCCGAATTTGAAGAGCGAGATTCTGGTTGGACCTTGTCTTGCATAGTCCGAGCAGAAATCAACATCAACAAATCGTCGCTCGTCAAAGGCTCGAATTGGATATCCACACCTCAAAAATTAGAAGGAAGAAAAGCTTGCATCAATATAAAACAATGATGCATATTATTTCAAGTGGTGTCTGATTGCTGCAATGGATAACACCAAATACAACCAAGAACGTTGTAGTTCTTACAACATCCATGACATTGCTGCTGACATGATTTATACGCGAAATGATGTAGCCTTAAATTTTAAAAATTTAAGGTTTTAATTAGCACTAAACAAAATCAAGGAGTTCGAGGTGAATAATCCGGCAATAAGTGTGAACGTATTTGGGTATGATGAGGGATTAAATTAGATCATTGTTCTTTATTATTAGACCAAAGATGAGAAAATAAATCATGTGAACTTACTGCTTTTAGAGAATGGTGAATATCATCACTACATATTGATAAAGGACATATCAAGGTAAGTTAAAAAATTATACTACATTTTAATTTAATGATACATATACTTGCTGTATACTTTTTATTATAGATACATTTTACTTATTAATTTTTATCTATTTTTATTTTTTATCGTTCACATTATGGAATCAGACTACCAAGAACAAAAATAAGCTACACTTCTGCAACAGCTGCCTCCAGTTTACGCATAGGGAGAACGTCATGTCTAACCATAAAGCAGAATGCGGCAAAATCGTTACAACTATGCCATCTGGTCCGGATGCTATTCTGCAGTTTAAGGGGCATCAGAGAAAAATGGATGTGCCCTTCGTGGTATATACAGACTTTGAGTGTATATTAGAATACATTAGTGATAGTGTAAGTAGTAAAACCAGTCTTATCAAAAAGCACACTCCTTGTGTAGTAAGTTAGATAAGTTAAGGATTTATACAGAAAAAGATGCCTCAAAAAATTCGTGATATATTTAATTAAAGATTGTGAGGATATTTATAATAATTATTTAGTAAATAATAGGCAACTGGATACTTTATCCCCTTCTGATATTTATAACTTTTATACTGCAGTGAATTGTCACATTTGTCAAAAATTTCTAATAAAAAGATCGCGTTAGTGATCATTTTTATATTAGTGGTAAATTTAGAGGTGCAGCCCACAATAACTGTAATTAAAATTACCAAATCCTCAAGTTTACACCAGTTTACTTTCACAATTACTCAAATTATGACTCACATCTTTTTATTAAAGAACTAGGTGAAATTTCAATGCAACTGAAAGTACTCTCTCTCGATAAGGAACTTTATATATCTCTCTCCCAATTTACAGAAATGAGCGACTGTCATAAGCTTGAAATAAGATTTCTTGATACAATACGCTTTATGGCTGAGAGTTTGGAATCATTAGCCTGCAATTTGTCGGATAATGATTTCAGAACTATAAGGTCCTTATTTCAGTCAGAAAAAGAATTTCAGCTTATTAAGAAAAAAGGTATTTTCCCCTATGTGTACCTAAATTCATTTCAAAAATTAGATGAGTGTCAGCTGCCTTCACGCAGTGATTTCTTTAATAAGTTGAACAATAAAGAGTGTTCTTTGGAGGAATATTCACATGCTGAAGAGGTATGGAATACTTTTGGTTGCAAAACTATGAAAGATTACATGGAACTTTACTTAAAAACAGATGTCCTCTTACTGACAGATATTTTCGAGAACTTTAGAAAAGTTTGTAAAGGTATTTATGAGCTCGATCCATGCCAATATTATACAGCACCTGGCCTTTCTTGGGATGCAATGCTCAAATACACAAAAATTGAATTAGAATTATTGACAGACATAGACATGTACAATTTTTACAGTGTAGTCAAAGATATTCAAAAGCGAATAACAAATATTTGGAAGATTTCGATAAAAAGAAGCCCTCAGAATTTCTCGTCTATTTAGACGCTAACAATTTGTATGGTTGGGCGATGTCGGAATATCTTCCTCATGGTGGGTTCAGATGGTTATCGCAAGACGAGCTGAATCTGGACCCAAACAGCATAGCTGATAATGGAACAGACGGTTATGTATATGAGGTCACGTTGGATTATCCCTCTCATTTACACGACTTGCATAATGGCCTTCCTTTTTGCGCTGAAAATAAAAAAGTTATGCAAGCGCAAGTATAGCGAGTTGATAACCGATTTCTCTACAAAGCAATCATACGTGATACACTTTAGAGTTCTGAAACAATGCTTAGAATATGGCTTAGTTTTAAAGAAAACTCATCGTATTCTAGCATTTAAACAATCTCCATGGTTAAAAGGCTATATTGACCTAAATACCAGACATAGGGCCACTGCTAAAAATGCTTTTGAAAAAAAATTTTCAAACTACTTAATAATGCAGTGTATGGTAAAACCATGGAAAATGTGGATAAGAGGAGAGATGTTAAAATTGTTAATAGTTGGGAGAGAACGAGTCGGAACCATTTGGGTGCCCAAGAGCTGTCCAAATGGAAAATGTATAATTTCCATTACGGGTACATGCAACCTAAGTTTAAGACAAAACTCTAATTGAACTATATGGACACGGACTGTTTTATATATTCAATAAAAACGGACGACTTTTACTCTGACATCAAAAATGACATACAAGAACAATTTGATACATCGGACTATCCTACAGACAATATTTATAATTTTCCACTAGTAAATAAAAAAGTCATTGGTATGATGAAGGATGAAAATTGCGGTAAAATAATGACAGAATTTGTTGGGCTGCGATCAAAAATGTACTCATTCAGTGTACAAAATCAAAATGACGTTAAAAAATCGAAGGGGGTAAAGAGAGCCATATTAGATAAATATAGTTTAGCTACTTATAAAAATTGTTTATTTAATAAGACTAATGTGTATGATAATATGTTAACATTTAAATCTAAGCTACATCAGATATATACTAGTCAACTAAATAAGGTAGTCTTAAGTGGAGACGATAAGAGAAAAATTAGATCAAATAACATTAATACATATGCATGGTATCATTTTCGTATTAAGGAAACTAACCCTGAATACGAACTTGATATGTTGCTAGATGAGATTGCTAGAATGCAAGAAAATTGTTAAAATTAATTAATTTTTAGTTAATTTTTAAATTGTAAATAAAATCATATTCATTAAGAAAAATTGTTGTATATAAAATCCTATTCATTAAGAAAAATTGTTGTATATAAAATCATATTTATTAAATAAGAAAAATTATTGTAAATAAAATCCTATTTATTTTTTAAGAAAAATTATTGTACATATCTATATGAATTTTTAAGAAAAAATTTTAAATAAAATATTGAAAAAAGAATGAAAATGTGAATGGTGTTTATTTCTTTATTGGCTTTACTTCGGTGGACCAAAAAAATTTTTATTTTTGCTTATTTGCAAATTCTTGTTTTCATATCGCTTAAACATGCACAGTCTTGTCTTCACATAAATTAAACATGCACAATCTTGTTTTCTTTGATAGGTTCTCTACAAGAGAAATTGAATTTCACAATATTGTGAAATTCCATTAGATATTTTTATAAAGAGACACAATTAAGATAATCGGATAAGTCCTTATATTTTTCACTACTTACAAGTTTCTGTTATTTTGTATTCGAACAGATGATTCCTAATTTTCCTTTAGAAAAAATAATACAAAACAAGGAATATTTTAATAATACAATTTTATTTTATTTTATTTCTGTTAATAATACCATTTAATTTAATTTCTTAAATATTTTATTTATAATAATGGAAACATTTCATAGTATCCAATTATTAGATGTTCTAATATACTTTTCCGTAAAAAATATATTGTACATCTACAAGTATCAGGTCCTTCCTCACACTTCGGATCGTACCATGGGCAGTTTCCAAAATGCCTTTCTGTGTTGTCTTCATCTTCTGTTATGCCATATTCTTCGTTCTCATCCAGCATATTTTGGAAAAATTTTATCATCTCCCAATGATCGAAAACCTGAAGCTTTCAAAATCTCTTATAAATTGGTTTAGAGTACGTCTAATTTGGCTCATTTTATTTGCTGATAAATGAATGATGATGAATGTTGGAAGGTTTTTTAAGACTAATTTGTTCTTTAAATTTTTCAAATATCTATACTATCATCGCTATTCCATATTTCTTTTTAGCACTCTATCTCTCTCTATAACTATCTCTTTCTCTCTATCACTAGCCCCCACTTATTCACTATTTCACCATAATTATTTTCGATTAGCCTTCTTGAAGTCATCATCGCTACTTTTAAGCTCATTTCCAGTTAAACATTCAAAGTGAGAAGAACTAAATAAAAAAATGGACTCCACAACAAATCTAATTTCAAAATTTAATTCTCTAAACAACAAAACCTTAATCCACGTAAAGGAGCTTGACACGTCCATGAAATATACTATTCGAAATGTGGAACGTGTAACAACAAAATATGGAGCAACACTAAAAGTTGAAATGGATAAACATATAATGTTCCTGCCTAAACGATATAATACTTTAACAGATGACGATATTAAAGATCTCTCGAGCGGATCATATTGCCTAAGTAGAGAAGGTGAAGAAAACCTAATCGTTGAGAATAAGCTGAGAGAATTTCTAATTCAAATTTCCCAATATCCTGTCTGGCAATAAATTATATTAATTACGTTTATTAAATTATGAATAAAAAGACATTAAAGAGTTTTGTAAAATATAAATGTTTGTGTTTTTATTTAATATTTTCAGTTGTTTCATAAAGAAATTTAAGACATAAATGTCCACAGGTAAATGTATTAAAATTCTGATGTTGATTGTAGTTGTATTTTATATTTGTACCAAGATATTTAACTACTTCTGAAGGAGGTTGTAAGTTTCCAAAGCTGTCGAAATATTCTTTTTCATTGATGTTTTTATAATATGCTACCCAATGTGTACCAGGTCCTGTTGATATATCTAAATTGATTATTCCACATTCAATTTTCTTTGTTCGTTTTGGTAGAGTATTCAACATGAAAACACCTCTAAAATATGGAATATTTATAGATAAACGTCTTAGGTCCACATCAGAAAGTGGTCTGTTGGGCAGCATCTCTAAGAGTTTTTTGATTCCTCTTTATGAATTAAACCATAACCCTTTTTATATGGTTTTAAGTAAAGTCCTTTTCCAACTGCTATAGATTCCATCGCTCTATTATGTCTATTTGCTTCATCAAGTTGATTTTTAGCATTCTTTGTTGCATTTACGGCTTTAGCTATAGCAGCACCTCCAGTTGTTAGACTACCAATTGCACCCAGAGCAGTTAAAATCGGTATTAGAGGCAAAAAGCCACCAATTTTTGGGACACGTATCACACGTGGTACTATAATTTGAAAGTTTTTTCCTTTTAATGACTTGTTAATACTTTTTCGTGCAATTTTAATAGCTGTGTTAATATCTAATGGTTTTTCTTTTTTTAGTATTTTTGTTGCAGCTCTAACTGATGTTCTAAATAGTGTTTTAACATTTAGTTTGTTCTTTTTTACATTTTTCTTTTTCTCCACACCCATACCAAAATTTGTTTTGGCTTTCATTGCGTTAGTAACCATATATGCAAATGATTTTTCAGCAAGACTACTATCTTTTGATAAAACTCGATCCAAAGCGGAGTTTTCAAGTATTTTATCAGATTTATGTCTGCTACTTAAATCCTTATTTTTGGAATAAGCAATATCGTGATTTTTACACGCAGAGTCCAATAAATTAATTCCTTTATCACCTCGATTTAAACGTTTTTGTAGTTTTGTTCCAGGTCCACAGTACTGATATCCAGGTAGATGAAGTTCAACAGGTAGAGAGTTTATTATGTTGTCTACTAGACGTCCTCCAACGACGGTGTTTTTATGACTAAAAGTTTTCTGATATCGTATAACCATATTATCTAATTTTTCCTATATAAGAGGTAATATATATGAAATGCATTTAGTTACAAAAATGCAGTTAGTAAAACAACATAAAAATATTTTAGTTCGTAATATTGATGATTCAGTGAACATCAGTTCAAAAATAAAGCATAGTCCTCTCTTACCAAATTCTATTCGTGCTCTAATAGTGGGACCATCAAATTGTGGAAAGATTAATGTTATGATTGGCTTGCTAGAAAGTCCTAATGGACTCAAGTTTGAAAACATCTATTTATACTCAAAATCTCTCTATCAACCTAAATATGAATACCTGAAGAAACTAATTTCACCAATTAAAGGTATGGGGTATTTTACATTCACCGATAATGAATCAGTTATTCCACCTGACGAAGCTAAAACTAATTCAATTATGATATTTGATGATGTTGCATGTGAAAAGCAGAATAATATACGTACATATTTTTGTATGGGGTGACATAGGGATGTTGATTAGTTCTACCTGTGTCAAACTTATACCAGAATTCCAAAGCATTTAATAAGAGACAATACAAATGTTATTATAATGTTTAAGCAAGATGAGACAAATATGAAGCATGTTTATAAGGATCATGTTGCCAGCGATATGAGCTATGAAAAGTTTCAAGAAATTTGTCGAGAATGTTGGAAGGATAAATATGGATTTTTGATGATAAGCAAAGATAACGAATTAAACGATGGTCGCTATATTATTATAATGTTTAAGCAAGATGAGACAAATATGAAGCATGTTTATAAGGATCATGTTGCCAGCGATATGAGCTATGAAAAGTTTCAAGAAATTTGTCGAGAATGTTGGAAGGATAAATATGGATTTTTGATGATAAGCAAAGATAACGAATTAAACGATGGTCGCTACAGAAAGCAATTTGACTATTTCATAACTATATAAGCAACTACTCATAAAAATTACCTCTAGTTATTAATCTAACTTTAAACTTGATACATCTATTTGCTATAACCTCATCTGATACCTGATAAGCTGATCTGAAAACCAGACCAGGTCCTGATAAGCTAATACCTGATCTAATAGCTGATACCTGATCTAATAGCTGATACCTGTTATTTACTATTATTAAACATGGATGAGAAAGTTTTAAAACAGTTGGTGTTGACAAGAAATGTCTTGAAGAAAAAGCTTCGTAGTATAAAAACTGGTGAAATAGATACACGTGAACAACTAAGAGATACATTTAAACCTATAACAGAACCATTCAAAGAATTCATAAATAGTTCTAAAAATATTAAAAGAATTCCCATAAAAGAAGAAAGTAAAATGAAGACAGAAGTTGAAAATAATACAAGTTTTAAACCTCAAAAAACATCAGTCAAGATAGAGACAAGTACACCAAAGAAACTAGCAGAAGGAACAATATTCGATAATACCATCTTATTTAATGATGCTAATACTGTGAATGATGACGATGATTAAGATGATTTTTACTCACAGACTTCCAATACAGAAGATACTTATACTGACTTATCAGCCTTGGAAGGAAGAAATGAATTAGATACAAACTATGGTCCACATAAAGATTTCAATAATGAATGGAAATTAGGTGATAGTAACCTCAAACTTAATGAAGATAAAATACAAGTTGGTTGTCGAATATGGGCTCTAACACCAGGACTATTTTCTCTAATGTTTCATAAAATACCAAAAAATTATGATAAATTTGAACTCGAAATCTATAAAAAGATTTTAATTACTACTAATGCATATAGAAGGGAGTATAAACCTGATGGTCAAATTAAGGGTACTAGAGGATATAAATACAAACATATTATTAAGAAATTTATTGACGAGAAAAACCAGAAGAATTTAAACGAATCAACAGGATCTAAGTCAAAAGGTAGTTATTTAGGTGATGGAATGATGGAATTTAACGTTCATAAGCCAAACTATATATACTGGGACGATCCAAATGAGTTAGTAGATCGTCTTCGAATACTGCTTGCATCACAAGGTGCAGGTCATACTAATCACAATAACGAGATTGTATCAATTATTGAAGAACTATGTGAAGCAAATATAATACATTAACTTTAATAAAGTATATAAAGTATGTCTGTTGATAAATTTGGACACTATTTAAACGATACTAGCAGCATAATTTCTTTGAAAAATGCACCTAAATTGCTGGGGTTCTTTATGGATACGAACAACAACATTGATGTCCAAAACAAAAGAATCAAAAATGTTGCAAAAGCTCTGGAGGAAAACGATGTTATCAATAAATTGTTTCTGCAAACTCAAATCGAAAAATTAGAAGAGAAATTATTAACATACTTTAAGGAAGATAATACTTTAATTCGAGAAGATATTCAAATGCAAATTGAGGAGCTACAACGCGAAATAAAATTAGATATAGAAGAAAATTATAAAATTCAAAAAGACATTCTACAAATTAAAACATCCTTTGAAGAACAAATTGAACAGCTTAATGAGAAAATTTATAGATTGGAAAATTACATGTTTGTATCAATAGCTGAAAGTGCGTCAAGTAGATCACAACACTCTCCAAAAAATCTGTAAAACAACTTAATGTCTTCAAAAAGAAATTTAGTAAACGAACTCTACATAAGCAAGCTCGAAAAGTTTTTATGCGTCGTAGAGTTGTAATGAAAGGAATAGATGATCTTTGGCAAGCTGATTTAGTTGAAATGGGGATCTATTCTAGAGAAAACAGAAATTATCGATTTTTGTTAACTGCAATTGACACATTTTCAAATTTGGCATGGGCAGTACCACTAAAAACTAAAACTGCACTCGAAACAACCAAGGCGATGGAAAATATTTTCGAATTAGGACGAGTACCAAAAAACTTACAAACAGATGATGGCTAAGTATTTTTCAACAAAGACTTTGGAAAATTAATGGATAAATACAACATTAATCACTACTCAACATATAGCAGTATGAAAGTATCAATAGTAGAACGATTTAATAGAACATTGAAAGGAATGATGTGGAAAGAATTTAGCTTTAATGGTTCATATAAGTGGATTGATATATATAAAGATTTATTTAATGCATACAATAGAAAAGTTCACCGTACGATCAAAATGTCTCCGATTAAAGTCAACTCAACAAATGAGGAAAAGCTACTAAATACAGTATACAGCCATTTGAAGATGTACAAAATGTCGAAATTTAATGTTAGAGATCTTGTCCGCATAAGCAAATATAAGCATACATTTGAAAAAGGTTATACTCCAAATTGGACCACAGAAATTTTCACAATTACAAGAGTTCAAAAAACAAATCCTACAACATTCATATTAGAAGATTATCTTGGTAATCCTATTAAAGGTGGATTCTATACTGAAGAACTTTCGAAAACTAGATATCCAAATACATATCTAGTTGAAAAGGTTCTTAAAACTAAAGGAAAGGAGGCATACGTTAAATGGTTGGGATTTTCTAATCAACACATTGCTTGGATAAGTAAGAATGAAATATTATAGCTGAACACCACCACCATCAACAACAATAGCAGTAATATTAAGAAACTAATGTTAATTTTAAAATAAGAAAATGAAATAAATATGTAAATCATATTTATAAACCATATGTTGTACTAAACTTTATTTATTTGTAACCAGACAGTTATAATGTCAATAACACTTACTCTGAGCTCTAACTCATCAGAGTAATCCGTTAGTTACTTTCCTTCTATTGAATTACATGGTGCATATGAGTGTGCTCTAACTGATTTTCATTTATACAACAGTATTCCAAATGTAGACACCTATAACAATATGTTTCATATAGGGGAACATACAATTGAAATACCAATTGGATCTTACGAATTGAATGATATTGTAGATTTTATACAAGAGCAATACAGAAGACTCTGTCCAGAAATAAGATTTTTATTGAAGCCAATAACAATACAATGCAAGTTAAAGTTAATAGTTCCAAAGATCCTGTATATTTTAATAAAGACAACACAATTGGAAAACTTTTAGGATTCAATAGCAAAATCCTAACACCAAACAAATATTATTACTCAGATCTTCCAGTTAATATTTTTAAAGTGAATCTCTTGCGAATTGAAAGTAGTATCGCTATTAACACATATATGAATAACTCCAAATCGCATACACTTCATGAATTTCCGATTAATGTGCCTCCAGGCTATAAAATAGATGAGGTTCCAAGAAATCTCATCTATTTACCTGTGAACACCAGAGAGATAAGTTCACTAACGCTGAGAGTAGTTGATCAACACGGTGATTTAATTAATTTTCGAGGAGAGGAAATTACAATACGAATACATTTGAGCTCAACTAAATAATGCTAATATACAACACAAATACATTGAAAAATAAAGCAGTAACAACAACAAGAACATTAAAGCGACCACTTCAACAGAAAGCACTAACAACATCAAATAAAAATTTTCTAAAGTCCTTGAATTTTAAATTGAAGACAAAATGAGTTCAATAATAGATGTCTTAGATAAACCTTTCTCTGATGAGAATATAATCAAAAAGGACTATCATACATATGTACCATACTTACAATCTTACAACAATAATGATGAAATTAGAATTTCAATACAAAATCAAGATTTGTACGTGCTACCCAGTGAGAGCTACATTTATGTAGAGGGGTTTGTTGCCGATGATAATAGCCCTAAGTCTTCTTCTTCTTCAGAGAACTTTAAATTAAAAAACAACTTTGTAGCATATCTATTTGATGAAATTCGCTATGAGCTCAATGGAATTGAAATTGATCATACAATTGATGATGTCACTTTTGCAAATGGATTTTTCAATTTCTATGTACCTCTAAAAATGTTTCTAGGATTCGCTGAAGACTACAACAAAGTTATATTAAATGGAAAACATGAACTGATACTCTTGCGCAATAAGAACGACGAAGATCTTGTACGCTCGAGTGTTTCTACTGAAAAAGCTAAACTTACAATTTCACTCATCTCATGGAGAATACCTCATGTTCAATTATCTGACCTTAGCAAATTGAATATGATTAAAATTATTAACAATGGTGCTTCTATACCCATGGCATTTCGCAGTTGGGACTGTCATATTAATCCACAATTAAACACAGGAACTAACCATATTTGGAATGTTAAACTGGCTGCAAATAGAGAACGCCCCCGTTTTGTGTTGATTGCTTTTCAACAAGAAAATAAATTTGTTCATTGTGATTTGACTAATTTAAAAGTACATTTAAATTCAGTCTCATACCCGTATGATGATCTTAACATAAAGTTCAAAAATGAGCGTTATGCAATTCTATATGATATGTATCTAAGATTCCAACAAAGCTACTATATGAAAGAATCTCAACCGCTTCTAACTACATCGGAGTATAAGACAAAAGCTCCTATTATTGTAGTAGATGTCAGTCATCAGAATGAATCACTCAATAATGGACCCATTGATATAAAAATAGAATTTGAAACAGCAACTAATATTGCAGCAAAGACATCAGCTTACTGCATTCTTATTCATGATCGTATAATAGAATATATACCCATCAAAGGACAAGTTCGAAAAGTGTTATAAATTGAATAACATGGTAAATAACATAATTTTTATAGACGTACAAGGTTTCAAAACTAATTCAAACGATTTCATCGCAAGAGAAGTAGCGATTGTTTTCAACAATTATGAATATAACAACTTCATTATAAAACCACCATTTGATTTTAAATGCTTATCAATAAAAAAGCAAAGAGAAGCAAAGTGGCTAACAAAAAACTATCATCACCTAAGCTGGACTGCTGGATCAGTTTCATTTCATAGCGTTTGCAATTTTTTAAAAGCCAACGCAAGATGTTCCAAAATTTACGTAAAAGGTGAAGAAAAAAGACTATGGTTGGAAAAAATGTTACACCGAAAAATTTTTAACTTTGAGGATATAGGCTGCATCAACTTTAAACAAATGGAAATCAAGTATCCAGAATATTTTTATTGTAATTATCATAATTTTGGTGTTTGCGCATTAAGAAATGCTATTTTACTCTCAAAAGAAATATCTTGTTTTAAATGAACTTTTTCACTTTTTAAAATATTTATACTTAAGAATATATTACTGTATGTATTATTATAAAATTTTATAAAATTTTAAACAATAAATGTTTACAAAATAAAAAAATGTAAAAGTGTTTTCTTATTTCAAATACAAACTACATAAAGAGAATATAAGGAAGTGGGGAGGAGGAGAAGTTAACTTTTTTGCTTACTTGCAAATTTTTACTTTTTGTTTCTCTGCTGATGACTGTACTTAGTTGAAAATCCTCTGCTTTAAAATAATCGTAGACAAAGAAAATGATTACGTTGCAAAATATAAATGTATTCTACACAAGCACAAAATATTCCACGCACAAGTTCTCACGATCGCACATTTATACATTCATACATTCATTTATACATTCATACAAGCATACATTCATTTATACATTCATACATGCATACAAACATACATTCATTTATATATTCATATATACATATATACAAATATATTTCTTAAACAAATAAACAAAAGATATGCTTACCAGCGACAATCAAGCTGGACCACCCACACACAAGCATTAGGGGTGTTCACATACATGAGAACATTTTATTTATAAACAATTTATTTTATTTATAAACAATTTATAGCGTTCGGAAATCACACAAACACATTCCCACGATTCATATGAGAATCGCCTAGTAGTCATCAAATCTATTTTCTCCGATATTACTGATATAGTATTACGATAACAAATTTATACAGTCTGGCAACACTGGCAATTTTCCCTTTGGAAAAATCATTCTCCCATCGGCATTAAGAAATATAGTAATCATGTTTTGCCGTCGGCATTTGAAAAAAATAATCATGTTTTGCCGTCGGCATTTGAAAAAAATAATCATGCATTGCCGTCGGCATTAGGAAAAATAATCATGCATTGCCGTAGGCATTAGGAAAAATTAAGTTTCACAACTCCCTCCATTGGTATTAGGAAAAATCATCTCATGATTTTCCCGTTGGTATTAGGAAAAATCATTTCTTGACTTTTCCGTCGGCATTAGGAAAAATCATTTTCATAATTTTCCCGTCGGCATATATGTATACTTATGAAATCTTAATCTTATGAAACCCCTTAATCCACCCCACAAACATACATACATATAAATTCCCACGGTCATAAAAAACCTGACTTACTGAACCGCCCTCGTATGTAGTAATAATAAAAAAACTCCTTATGTAAACAAAAAACTCCTTATGTAAACAAAAAACTCCTTATGTAAACAAAAAATCGGACGGACTTATTGAACCACCCTCGTAGGTATCAAATTTCCAAGAATTTTAAAATTTTCAAATTTTAATTACCCAAATTTCACAATTTCAGCCACAATTTAACAATTTCAGCCCACAATTTAACAATTTTAATTGCGGCCGAATTGGCAATTTCCTACTACTAATAACAAATACTTGGAAGATTTCGATAGCAAATACAACAAATACTTGGAAGATTTCGAAGCTCTCAGAATTTTTCGTCTATTTAGACGCTAACAATTTGTATGGTTGAGCGATGTCGGAATATCTTCCTCATGGTGGGTTTAGATGGTTATCGCAAGATTAGCTGAATCTGGATCCACACAGCATAGCTGATAATGGAACAGACGGTTATGTATATGAGGTCACGTTGGATTATCCCTCTCATTTACACGACTTGCATAATGATCTTCCTTTTTGCGCTGAAAATAAGAAACCTATGCAAGCGAAGTATAATAAGTTGATAACCGATTTCTCTACAAAGCAATCATACGTGATACACTTTAGAGTTCTGAAACAGTGCTTAGAATATGGCTTAGTTTTAAAGAAAACTCATCGTATTCTAACATTTAAACAATATCCATGGTTAAAAGGCTATATTGACCTAAATACCAGACATAGGGCCACTGCTAAAAATGCTTTTGAAAAAAACTTTTTCAAACTACTCAATAATGCAGTGTATGGTAAAGCAATGGAAAATGTGGATAAGAGGAGAGATGTTAAAATTGTCAATAGTTGGGAGAGAACGAATTGTAATCAATTAGGTGCCCAAGATTGGATATCAAAACCAAATTTTCATAGTTTATCTATATTTTCTGAAGATCTGGTAGCTATCGAAATGAATAGAGTCAAAACCTGCTACAATAAACCAATTTACTTAGGATTTTGTGTACTGGAGCTTTCCAAATGGAAAATGTATAATTTCCATTACGGGTACATGCAACCTAACTTTAAGACATAACTCTCATTAAATTATATGGACACGGACTCTTTTATATATTCAATAAAGACGGACGACTTTTACGCTGACATCAAAAATGACATACAAGAACAATTTGATACATCGGACTATCCTACAGACAATATTTATAATTTTCCACTAGTAAATAAAAAAGTAATTGGTATGATGAAGAATGAGAATTGCGGTAAGATAATGACAGAGTTTGTTGGGCTGCGATCAAAAATGTACTCATTTAGTGTACAGAACCAAAATGACACTAAAAAATCGAAGGGCGTAAAGAGAGCCATATTAGATAAATATAGTTTAGCTACTTATAAAAATTTTTATTTAATAAGACTAATGTGTATGATAATATGTTAACATTTAAATCTAAGCTGCATCAAATATATACTAGTGAATTAAGTAATGTAGTCTTAAGTTATGGAGACGATAAGGAAAAAATTAGATCAAATAACATTAACACATATGCATGGTATCATTTTCGTATTAAGGAAACTAACCCTGAATGTTGCTAGATGAGATTGCTAGAATGCAAAAAAATGTTTAAAATAATTAATTTTTAGTTAATTAGTTAATTTTTAAATTATACATAAAATCTTAGTTATTAAGAAAAATTATTGTAAATAGAATCCTATTTATTTATTAAGAAAAACTATTGTACATATGTAAATGAATTTTTAAGAAAAAATTTTAAATAAAATATTGAAAAAAGAATGAAAATGTGAATGGTGTTTATTTCTTTATTGGCTTTACTTCGGTGGACCAAAAAAATTTTTATTTTTGCTTATTTGCAAATTCTTGTTTTCATATCGCTTAAACATGCACAGTCTTGTTTTCTTTGAGAGGTTCTGCACAAGAAAAATTGAGTTTCACAATATTATGAATTCCATTAAATTTCATTAGATATTTTCGTAAAGACCAAAAATTTAGATAATCGGATAAGTCCTTATATTTTTCGCTACATACAAGTTTCTGTTATTTTTTATTCGAATAGATGATTCCTAATTTTCCTTTAGAAAAAATAATACAAAACAAGGAATATTTTAATAATACAATTTTATTTTATTTTATTTCTGTTAATAATACCATTTAATTTAATTTCTTAAATATTTTATTTATAATAATGGAAACATTTCATAGTATCCAATTATTAGATGTTCTAATATACTTTTCCGTAAAAAATATATTGTACATCTACAAGTATGAGGTCCTTCCTCACAGTTCGGATCGTACCATGGGCAGTTTCCAAAATGCCTTTCTGTGTTGTCTTCATCTTCTGTTATGCCATATTCTTCGTTCTCATCCAGCATATTTTGGAAAAATTTTATCATCTCCCAATGATCCAAAAGCCTGAAGCTTTCAAAATCTCTTATAAATTGGTTTAGAGTTCGTCTAATTTGGCTCATTTTATTTGTTGCTAAATGAATGATGATGAATGTTGGAAGGTTTTTTTAAGACTAATTTGTTCTTTAAATTTTTAAAATATCTATATTTTCATCTCTATTCCATATTTCTATTTAGCTCTCTAATCCTTTTCTCTCTATAACTATCTCTTTCTCTCTATCACTATCCCCCACTTATTCACTATTTCCCATAATTATTTTCGATTAACCTTCTTGAAGTCATCATCACTACTTGTAAAATCATTTCCAGTTAAACATTCAAAGTGAGAAGAACTAAATAATAAAGTGGACTCCACAACAAATCTAATTTCAAAATTTAATTCTCTAAACAACAAAACCTTAATCCACGTAAAGGAGCTTGACACGTCCATGAAATATACTATTCTAAATGTCATACGTGTAACAAAAAATTATGGACCAACACTAAAAGTTGAAACGGATAAACATATAATGTTCCTGCCTAAACGATATAATACTTTAACAGATGACAATATTAAAGATCTTTCGAGCGGATCATATTGCCTAATTAGAGAAGGTGAAGAAAACGTAATCGTTGAGAATAAGCTGAGAGAATTTCTAATTCAAATTTCCCAATATCCTGTCTGGCAATAAATTATATTAATTTCGTTTTTTAAATTATGAATAACAAGACATTAAAGAGTTTTGTAAAATATAAATGTTTGTGTTTTATTTACTATTTTCAGGTATTTCATAAGGAAATTTAAGACATAAATGTCCGCAGGTAGATGTATCAAAATTCTGATGTTGATTATAGTTATATTTTATATTTGTACCAATATATTTGACTACTTCTGAAGGAGGTTGTAAGTTTCCAAAGCTGTCGAAATATACTTTTTCATTGATGTTTTTATAATATGCTACCCAATGTGTACCAGGTCCTGTTGATACATCTAAATTGATTATTCCACATTCAATTTTCTTTGTTCGTTTTGGTAGAGTATTCAACATGAAAATTCCTCTAAAATATGGAATATTTATAGAGGTTTTAGGTCCACATCAGAAAGTGGACTGTTGGGCAGCATCTCTAAGAGTTTTTTGATTCCTCTTTATGAACTAAACCATAACCCTTTTTATATGGTTTTAAGTAAAGTCCTTTTCCAATTGCTATAGATTCCATTGCTCTATTATGTCTAGTTGCTTCATCAAGTTGATTTTTAGCGTTCTTTGTTGCATTTACAGCTTTAGCTATGGAGATTAGCCAGTTGTTAGACTACCAATTGCACCCAGAGGAGTTAAAATCGGTATTCGAGGTAAAAAACCACAAATTTTTGGAACTTGTATTACACGTGGTACTATAATTTGAGACTTTCTTCCTTTTAATGACTTGTTAATATATTTTCGTGCAATTTTAATAGCTGAGTTAATATCTAATGGTTTTTCTTTTTTTAGTATTTTTGTTGCAGCTCTAATTGATGTTCTAAATAGTGTTTTAACATTTAATTTGTTCTTTTTAACATTTTTCTTTTTCTCCACACCCATACCAAATTTTGTTTTGGCTTTCATAGCGTTAGTAACCATATATGCAAATAATTTTTCAGCAAGACTACGATCTTTTGATAAAACTCGATCCCAAGCGGAGTTTTTAAGTATTTTATCAGCTTTATGTCTGGTACTTAAATCCTTATTTTTGGAATAAGCAATATCGTGATTTTTACACGCAGAGTCTAATAAATTAATTCCTTTATCACCACGATTTAAACGATTTTGTAGTTTTGTTCCAGGTCCACAGTACTGATATCCAGGAAGATGAAGTTCAACAGGTAGAGAGTTTATTATTTTGTCTACTATACTTCCTCCAACGACGATGTTTTTATGACTAAAAGTTTTCTGATATCGTATAACCATATTATCTAACTTTTTCTATATAAGAGGTAATATATATGAAATGCATTTAGTTACAAAAATGCAGTTAGTAAAACAACATAAAAATATTTTAGTTCGTAATATTGATGATTCAGCGAACATCAGTTCAAAAATAAAGCATAGCCCTCTCTTACCGAATTCTATTCGTGCTCTAATAGTGGGACCATAAAATTGTGGAAAGACTAATGTTATGATTGGCTTGTTAGAAAGTCCTAATGGACTCAAGTTTGAAAACATCTATTTATACTCAAAATCTTTCTATCAACCTAAATATGAATACCTAAAGAAATTAATTTCACCAATTAAAGGTATGGGATATTATACATTCAGCGATAATGAATCAGTTATTCCACCTGAAGAAGCTAAAACTAATTCAATTATGATATTTGATGATGTTGCATGCGAGAAGCAGAATAATATAAGTACATATTTTTGCATGAGACGACATAAAGATATTGATTCATTCTACTTGTGTCAAATTTATACAAGAATTCCCAAGCATTTAATAAGAGACAGTGCAAATGTTATAATAATGTTTGAACAAGATGGAACAAATATAAAGCACGTTTATAGGGGTCATGTTGCCAGCGATATGATATATGAAAAGTTTCAAGAAATTTGTCGAGAGTGTTGGAAGGATAAATATGGATTTTTGATGATAAGCAAAGATAACGAATTAAACGATAACTATATAAACAACTGCTTCTAAAAGATTACCTTTAGTTATTAATTTAATTTTAAAATTCATACATCTATTTGTTGAAGAGTTCTCGTTGTACCTTCATAGTGAACAGACGTAATAGCGGAATTTTTCTTACAAACATACTAAACAAAAAAAAAATCATACAAAAAAAAATATTCCTAGTACATATTAACTTTGATAAATAAGCTTTGTTTTGCTTTGCTAATATTTTTATATATGGAAATAACAAAAACAAAAAAAAACCGTAACCAAAAAAACACAGACAAAGTACCCTTGAGGAATACTCTATATGAGTACCTCAAATACAATTAATTGTGAAGTGAGTTATAACGTCAGAAATGCCTATTTTACTGTGATTTCTGAAGCTCTTAATAAAAACAATAAAAATAAAAAATCTGATGATAGACTTTCTCCAACGGCAAAGCCGCATTTTCGTTAGCGATCAACTTCGCTCTGTCCAATGCCAACTAGTGATTCGTTAACATTACCGTTGCCTAGTACCTCTACATTTAACTCAGCGATATCATCCGCTTCGGGCTCGTGGTCATCACTTAACCCTGTTTTCACTAATAGTAGCCAAAAACCCAAGGTCCAAGTCGGAATGGACAGATATATAACTGTGGTAAAGCGCGGACGAAGCCCAAAATCTTCTATAATTTCATCTGCTCCAAAGATCTCTAGGGATAACAGCGCATCATCTACTAATCGCCAAAACCGTTTTAAAATATTGCAAGATGACAACGACAAACCCGCTGAATTTGCGAACAAAACCTCCAAGCCGCCACCAATTAATTTAAGAGAAAAAAAACTCAAACGATCTTATTAAAAAATTAATTTCGGTAATTGGTGAGAATAAATTTCACATTGTTCCAATAAAACGTGGTAACATTGATAAAACGAAAATTCAAATTTATGACGAAAAAGATTTTCGCACAATGGTTTCTGAATTTGAAAAAAGTAAAACAAATTTCTACACATACCAGCTCAAGAGTGCTAAAGGTATGCAGATCGCATAGATTCCTATGTCGCTCCCGAAGAAATAAAAGATGCACTCGTCCTCCAGGGATTTAAGGTAAAAAATGTATCGAACATAATAAATAGGGAAAAGATCCCCCAACCTCTATTTCGCGTTGAACTGGAGCCAAATGATATAAAATTGAGAAAAAATGAAACGCACCCAATTTATAATTTAAAATATCTTTTATACCGAAAAATAACAGTTGAAGAACCACATAAGCGTTCTGGACCCGTACAGTGCCACAATTGTGAATAATATGGCCAAATTAAAAGTTACTGCAATTTACCTACTGTTTGTGTTGTGTGCGGCGAATTACACGGCACTGCTGGTTGCAATAAGCCAAAAAATTAAAGTGATAAAAAATGCAGCAATTGTGGAGGTAATCACACCGCTAACTACAGAGGTTGTCCTGTGTACTCTTTCGTCAAACAGACTACGGGGCAAAAACCAAAATTAGCTCCAGCCCAATCAGCAAACGCTTTATCCACCACTATTGCGCAAATGAGCCAACCGGTTACTTCCCGTGTATCGTATGCCGATGCTGCTAAGACAAATTTTATTCCTACTCAAAACTTTTCACCACCAAATAATTCAACAAATACAAACTCAAGCTTTAATTTCAATCGCCTTGAAGATACTATTGATAATCTGGTGCAAACTATAAATAATTTTACAACAAATATGACTAGCATGATGCAAGAAATGTTGCGAATGCAGAATACACTGCTTCAAGCATTAGTTAACAAACCATGAACACGTTAAAAATATGTTTCTGGAACGCAAACGGCATTCGCCAACATAAAAATTAACTTGAGCACTTCCTCACGGAAAAAAATATTGATATAATGTTGGTCTCAGAGACTCATTTGACTTCGAGAAGTATTTTTAAAATTTCTGGCTACACCTTATATGATTCACAGGACCCAAGAGGAAGAGCATGCGGTGGATCAGCAATTCTAATAAGGTCAAGACTCAAGCATTATATTATTGACAACATTTCTGAAGAACATCTATAAGCAACGAATATTTGTATTGAAAATTTTTGCACTAATTTTGTAATATCATCAATTTACTCCCCTCCCAGATTCGCAATTACTGAAGATCAATACGAGGATTTCTTCAAATCTATTGGCCCTTGTTTCGTAGCAGCTGGGGACTATAATGCCAAACATACGTTCTGGGGTTCGCGTGTTATCACACCCAGAGGTCGAGCATTGTTCAACACAATTTCAAAAATGGGCTTGGACGTCATTTCGAGTGGGGAGCCCACTTACTGGCCTACTAACATACAAAAAATTCCGACTGTTATAGATTTTGGCGTCATGAAAAATATCTCTAGGGATTTAATTCAAGTTGAAGCTTCTCTAGATCTCTCGTCCGACCACTCTCCCACGATCGTTTCAATTTGGAGGCCATTAAGAAGTGACTTACCTCATCCTTATGTGAAGATGATAAATCGTGTTAATTGGCTGGGATTCAAAAAATATCTTAGTACTCATTGCACAGAAAATATTACGCTAAGAACACCCGATGATATTGAATCTAACATTACCAACCTTAATGAAAATATTAAACAGGCTGCTGAACATGCCACTACCTCCCATCCGCAGACTGGGTTTAATAGAATTTATTCTACTGATATTGAACGTCTCGTGTGTGAAAAAAGAAGAGCTAGAAGGGAATGGCAACAGCACTGATCACCTCAACATAAAACTAGGTTTAAAAAGTGCACTAACCACGACTCCAAGAGTTGCTTGCATTTGAAAAAACTGCATCTCTTAAAAATTATCTGGAAGGTCTTGATGTCACACCAGCATCTAATTACTCTTTGTGGCGCGCTGCTAGAAAGCTTAAAACACCCGTCGAGTTTAAACCACCTCTGCGCACATCTACCGGAGATTGGGCAAGAAGCGACTCTGAAAAAGGTAAATTATTTGCTGAGCATTTAAAATCCGTATTTACCCCTAACTCATGTTCTGGTGCTGTTGATTTGCCGAGTGTAGTTGCGCTACCCCCTCGACCCATAAAATTTAAGACGCGTGATGTACAAAAACTAATTGCTAAACTTAACCCGAAAAAAGCTGCGGGTATTGATGAAATTAGTAACCAGATGCTGATGAAGTTGCCTCGTATTGCAATTAGAATCCTGTTATTAATTTTTAATGCCATTTTACGTCTGGAGTATTATCTAAACAGCTGGAAGCTTGCCAAGGTTAAAATGATTCCAAATCCGGGCAAAGATCTTACCAAGGCTGAGTCATATAGGCCAATAAGTTTACTGTCAACAATATCAAAGCTCTTTGAAAAGTTACTCATGATAAAATTGTCCCCAATTCTAACTGATAATGAGTGCATACCGAACCATCAATTTGGTTTTAGTCAGCATAGCACCATTGAACAAACTCATAGATTGGTTCAATTTATACGAAAAACTTTTGAATAAAAGAAGTATTGCTCTGCGCTGTTTATTGACGTTTCTCAGGCATTTGATAAAGTGTGGCATGAAAATGTCACAATGAATTTTAAAATTAAAGACTTACTTACCAATAAACATTCTAAATCTTTTGGAAAGTTACATTATTGCCCGGAAATTCACTGTTGTGGAAGAAGACTTTATGAGTATGCCTCAAACAATCTCATCCGGTGTGCCACAGGGGAGTATACTAGGACTAGTTTTGTATTTGATTTATACTTGTGATATGCCTTTGAGCAGTAATATTCACACATCTACATTTGCCGATGATACAGCCTGCCTTAGTATGCACGAAAACCCTCACGAGGCTTCCCGATATCTTCAGCACACACAGCTAGAACTATTGTTAAACAGTAGGAGAATAAAGGTAAACGAACGGAAGTGTGCTCAGGTAACATTTACCCTACGAAAATACACTTGTTCCCCCATCACATTCAATAATCAAGTTGTTCCTCAACATTCACATGTAAAATACCTTGGTATACACCTTGATCGAAGGCTAACATGGAAACACCACATTGACTCTAAGCTAACGCAAATGAAACTTAAACTAACTCAGATACATTGGCTGATTGGTAAAAATTCAACCCTCAGTCTAGATTGTAAACTTTTGATATACAAGTCGCTTTTAAAACCTATATGGTGCTACGGAATTCAGCTATGGGGTACTGCTTCAGCTTCAAATATAGAAAAAATTCAACGAAGGTAAAACAAAATTTTACGGCTAATAACATCGGTAACATGGTACATAAGAAATTCAAATTTACATCGTGATTTGAATATGCCACAAGTAACTGAAGAAATTCGAGTCTCATCCTAATCCGCTTGCTCGTAATATCTTGAATTTTACTGGGCACATCCGCTTAAAAAAGAGGGACACAAGGGCTGTAATGCTCAACACTCCAGAAGAAACTGCTTGAAAAATACTTTTGTTTTTGCTTATCACAACTTATGTATTATTAATAGCTATCACTAAGTTTATGTCCGACACTGGTCGGGCCTAATTAATTATATTTAGATTTAAGATTTGAATAACTATTGTTAGTTCATATTTGTAGATACAATAAATAAATATATGTACTAAAAAAAAACATCTATTTGATCTGATACCTGATAAGCTGATCTGATAGCTGATCTGAAAACCAGACCAGGTACCTGATAAGATGATATAATAGCTGATATCCTGATTTGATATTTGCTGATAGCAAACATGGATGAAGAAGTCTTAAAGCAGTTCGTGTCCACAAGAAATGTCTTGAAGAAAAAGCTTCGTGGTATAAAAAGTGGAGAAATAGATACACGTGAACACATAAGAGATACATTTAAACCTATAGCAGAAACTCTAAAAGAATTCATAAATAGTTCTAAAAATATTGAAAGAATTTCAATAAAAGAAGAAAGTAAAATGAAGACAGAAGTTGAAAATAATACAATTTAAAGCCTCAGAAGACATCAGTCAATATAGAGACAAGTACATCAAAGAAACTTGCAGAAGGAACAATATTTGATAATACCATCTTATTTAATGATGCTAATAATGAGAATGATGATGACGATGATGAAGATGATTTCTACTCACAGACTTCCAATACCGATGACACTTATACTGACTTATCAGTCTTGGAAGCGAGAAATGAATTAGATACAAACTATGGTCCACATAAAGATTTTAATAATGAATGGAAATTTGGTAATAGTAACCTCAAATTGAATGATGATAAAATACAAGTTAGTGGTCAGATATGGGCTCTAACACCCGGACTATTTTCTCTAATGTTTCATAAAACACCGAAAAACTATTATAAATTTGAACTCAAAATCTATAAAAAGATTTTAACTACTACTAAAGCCTATAGAAGAGACTATAAACCTGATGGTAAAATCAAGGGTACTAGAGGATAGAAATATAAAAGTATTATCAAGAAATTTATTGACGGGAAAAATCAGAAGAATTTATCCGAATCAACAGGATCTAAGTAAAAAGGTAGCTATTTAGGTGACGGATTGATGCAATTTAACGCCCATAAGCCAAACAATATATACTGGGACGATCCAAATTTCAGATTTTGCAAAATTCTTGTGTACGATCGTGGCGATTTTGTATGTGTATGTGTGTATGCGAGTTACATCCTTATTATAATAAACTTAAGAGTTACACCCTTATTATTATAATAATATGCAGACAGAAATAGATAAAGTGTATCCGTAGAAATAAGTAATTACAACCGCTTAAGACATAAGTAAATACAATGGTCTAGAAACATTTATTATCACTACAGTAGTCCTAAATAAACAAATAATATTACAATGTATACTAAACAAATACGTTAAGTATTGCTAGACAAATGATAAGTATTATTAACATTTAAACAAACACAAAAATAAACCTAAACAAACACAAGAGATAAACCTAAATATTAAACTAGAGATAAGATTTATTATAAATAGACGCTAATCTACATTTTTTAAGTTAGTCTTAAGATTCATTTTAATATATGAATAACACCACTTAAATTGTGTTTCATTCATATAATTGGCGCAGTCGGTTCTAACCTACTAGCAAATAATAAAAATAAATCCAGAAATACATTTTTCGGAACTGATAGAAGTTTCTCGAAATTATTTTAAAAAGGAAAATAAAATTTTAAAACAGTTGTACTAGCAACCAACATATTTGTTTGAATACACCTGTTAAAGCAACAAACATTTTACACTAACTGTGGCTTTTGGCAATATATTTTTATAAAAAAAAATGAACCAAAAGAAGGAAAACATCATCGATGAATTGCAAAGAAAAGTATTGCAGTTGGAGGGAGCATTAAGGCAGCAGGAGGAGCAATTGAGTCAGAAAGATAGTCAGTTATTATATTCTCAACAGCAATTGCAACAGTATCAACAACAGCAACTTCAATCACAGAATTCCTTCCTTATGCAACCGAAGGATATAATTCAACAGTTTCGTCAGATTAAACCACTGGACGATAATTGTAACATCAATAGGTTCATTAAATCTGTAGAAATGATAATGAGTCTTTGCGGAAATAATATGGATTTAATAAAATTCGGAGTTCAAATAGTCATAAACGAAAAAATAAATGCAGAATTTGGAACCTATATAACAGAACTGGGGGATATTACTTGGGAGCAGTTAAAAACCAAATTGAAGATTCAAGCAAGACCAAGGACATCATATGCGGAAATATTTAATAAGTGTCGTTATGTAAAAGTAAGTAATTTAAGACAACTTTTTGATTATTTTGAAAATGCTAAGCATCAGATAAGTGAAATTTATGAATTCGAAGATAATAAATCAATGTTATATCAATCTGAAAATGTAGACAGGGATCTAGTTAATATTTTAATTGAAAAAATTGATGGACCACTCAGGATTCATTTAGATGACGGGCTAACATTAAATGAGATTATAAATAAGTATACAAGACTTAGATTGCTTGATGATAATAGGGCTATTGATAGCAGACATAAGGCCAATATAAATTTTAAAATTAATTCAGATCTAAATAATAATAACGATAGGAATAAAATCTGTAAATTCCAAAACCCAAACCATGACAGCAAGAAAGGAAAATATTATGGGAATAATCAAACTCAAAATTTCCATAGCAACAACCATAACTTTAGACAACAACACAAACACAATCAACAGAATAAGGGAAATAATGAATCACGAAAATTTTATAACAACAATTATAAACCTAATTCATCACAAACACGTTTGTCTCATATGAGTATTGATAGCAATACGAATTCGCAAAGGTCTAATAACTCTAAATATATGGAGGTTGACACATTGCAAGAAGCAGAGAAAGTAAAACCCGATGAGGAGACAAATTTTTTAGAATGGCCTCAAAACACAAGTTACCCATAGTTGTTTTATCCATAGGAAAACAAAATGTCAGGTGCTTAATAGATACTGGGGCTAGTACAAGTATAGTAAAACCAAATATATTTTCTCCTTATAAAAAGCAAGATATTAAAAAACCTATCTATATTAAAACCCTCAATGATTATAACGAAGTAAAACATTGCGTTGTTACACCAATGCCTTCACAATTTCTTGCCAGGGGTACACTTTTGTGGAACATAGTTGAATTCAGAAACGAAGATTATGATGCAATAATAGGACAAAATTTTTTAGTTCCTTTTAAGGCCAAAATAAATTTGGATCAAGATTTCTTGGAAATATTCGGAAATAAAATATTCTTCGAAGAAAATAGTTACCCACGAGCATTTGACAGGATTACAAGTCTTCAGCATGTAAAAATTAACGACATACAGAATAAAATTAAAATAAATGACTTAAATCAAAAAGAGCTGGACTCTGTTAAGAGTTTATTGAAAGAGTTTCGGGATTTGTTCTTTGTGGAAGGGGATAATTTAACTGCAACGACTGAAATATGTCACGAAATAATCACGACAACGGATAAACCCTTGTATTCAAAGATTTATAGATATCCGCAAGTTCATGAAGAAGAAATACAGAAGCAGATCAAAGAAATGTTAGATCAAAATATTATAAAAGAGAGCAATTCTCCTTATAATAGTCCCTTATGGGTCGTACCTAAAAAACAAGATAATTCAGGTATAAAAAAATGGAGAATTGTAATTGATTATAGAAAGCTTAATGAAAATACAATAGATGATAAGTTTCCAATACCAAATCTAAATGGTATTTTAGATAAGTTAGGAAGAGCCCAATATTTTACCACATTGGATCTTGCGAAAGGATTCCACCAGATTTTAGTCAAAAAGGAAGATCAAAAGAAAACAGCGTTTTCAACGCCTTTCGGGCATTATGAATTCATTCGAATGCCATTTGGCTTAAAGAATGCGCCCTCAACCTTTCAGAGGCTAATGAATTCGGTTCTTCGTGAACAAATTAATAAAACTTGTGTCGTCTATATGGATGACATACTAGTATTTAGCACATCTCTGGAAGAGCACATGATCTCGTTAAGATCAATTTTCACTACTCTGAGGAAAGCAAAACTAAAAATTCAAATAGATAAATGCGACTTTCTAAAGAAAGAAACCCAATTTTTGGGTCACGTATTAACCAACAAGGGCATTAAACCCGATCCTGAGAAAATTAGAATAATACAAAACTTAAAACTTCCAAAAACAACCAAACAAATAAAATCATTTTTGGGAATGACAGGATTCTATAGAAAATTTATTAGGGATTATGCAAAGATCACTAATCCTTTAACTAAAGCATTAAGGAAAAACGAAAAAATTAATACTTATGATCCTAATTATATCCTGGCTTTTGAAAAACTAAAGGAAATTGTTACCAATGTACCAATACTTATATATCCAATATTTACAAAGAAATTCAAGTTAACCACTGATGCAAGCAATTTTGCGATTGGTGCTGTTCTTTCACAGGAAGGCCATCCAATTGCATATGCCTCTCGAACCCTAAATAAAACTGAAACAAACTATTCAACAACTGAAAAAGAATTGTTGGCGATAGTTTGGGCTGTAAAATACTTCCGACCATACATATACGGAAGGGAATTTGATCTTGAGTGCGATCACGAACCTTTGAAATGGTTACAAATAAAATATAATGGTAAAGATATCAGCCCACGCCTCCAAAGGTGGCTGGTTCAATTGGGGGAATACAATATTCGACTAAATTATATAAAAGGTAAGCAAAATAAGGTTGCCGATTTTTTAAGCCGTATTGATTCTGGCACAAATGAAATAAATTATTTAGGGAATGGTTCTAATGAAACAAATGAAAAAGAGGAGTCATTATTAGTTCAAACTATCCATTCGCAGGAAGAGGAAAGCAATGACCAGGTACCTATTTTGGATACTGTGGTAAACCGCTTCAAAACACAAATTATCTTAGTAAAGAAAAAGAATATTACAGTACAGGAAATTTTTAGGAAGAAGCGAATATTTATCGATAAAAACGATTTTTTAGAGGGAAATGTTGTAAACATTCTTAAAAGAGAGATTTCAAATGGAAAGGTTGCAATATTTTCCGAGTTAAACGATCATGAATACTATAAATTACAGAAAATCATTACCAAAGAATTTCCCAAAAATAAAAAAATTAAATTTATTAAATGTTCCAAATTTGCTGAAGATATCGTTGAGGAAAATGACTTAAAGAAGCAAATTGCATTATTCCATAAATTCGAAACCGGTCATGCTGGCATAATTCCAACTTATGAAAAAATTAAACACAGAATATATAATCCCAATTTAAAAGAGTTTATACAGAAAGTGATTAATAATTGTGAAATTTGTACCTCAGCTAAATATGACAGGAAACCAATAAAGAATAAATTCAAAATAACGGAAACACCTTCTACCACGAATGAAATAGTCCACGTCGATACATACGTTAACAGTAAACATTCATTTATGATTTTTATTGACAAGTTTTCGAAACACGTGATTTCATTTCACTTACACGATAGAAATAGCGTAACACTAGTAGGGAAAATTCGAACATTTTTAGCCATTAAGGGCAAGGTGATTAAATTTGTATTGGACAATGAATTCAATAATGCAAATGTAAGGAGTTATCTAGATCAAGAGGGAATTCAATACCATTTTACAAAACCAAACAGCCATACTGGAAACTCGGATATTGAAAGATTTAATAATACCATTACGGAAAAAATCAGAATATTTAATATAGAGGAAAAATGTCCAATAAATGCCCAGATAATTAAAGCAATAAAGTTCTACAATAATAATTATCACAGTACAATAAAATGCAGTCCTCTAGATGTACAAAATAAATTAATTGATCATAGCATTATAAAAAAAAGATTAGAAAATGAAAAAGTCAGGATAATGCAGAAAAGAAATAAATCTAGAGAAAACTATGTAGAACATAGGAAAGAAGGCTTTATAAAAAACTATAAAAGTTTAAGACACAAAGAACAACCAAAATTTGTAAAGAAACCTTTAAAGAACATCCATACCGATAATATTAAACGACCTTTAAAATTTTCAGACTATCCTGATCTTTCTAACAATGGCGATCATGATTCTACCAATACGGGCAGTCTTGCAAATTAATCCGATTAATGAAGAGGCAGGTTATACCCAAATTAAATTAAGAACGGTAGAAGTGGTAAATCAAACATCAACAATTTTACACATAATAGATACTAAAGAATTAAGCAACATTGTAGATCAAATGGAGAATAATATAAAAAGTTTAAATTTAAAAAATAGAGAAATTATCGAAATAGAGATAAAAATAGTAAGATCTAAATTGAAATCAATCACTTCAGTAAAATCTAGACATAGAAGAGGATTGTTTAACTTCGTAGGTAATGCTCAGAAATGGTTAATTGGAGTTATGGATGATGAAGATCGACAAGAAATTTTTAAACACCTTGACATAATCGATAAAAATAATCATAATATTATAGATACAGTTAATAAGCAAATTTCTATAAATTTGCATTTTAATGAATCAATTGAAATATTAAAATCAGCCATAGAGGAAGATAGGCAAAATATTAAAAATACGACGAAGGAATTTATAAATAAGCACAATGAAGTCGTTCAAGGGCTTTTATATGCTGACCAAATGCTTAAACTTACATACTTAAAAGGAAAAATTGAACAAATTCAGGATAACATAGCATCCGCTAGGAATCATATATTCCACCCAGGTATTCTAACATCTGAGGAAATTGATAAATTTGAAATCGACTTTTATAAGTTAAAATTTATAAAAATTGACGTTCTCAATTACAAAGATGGAATTCTAATTATTGCAATTAAAATTCCATATGACTATATTCGGACAGAGTTAAGAATGCTTACAGCTTTACCTAACAAAAACTATATGGAAATCAACGAGCCGAACGGATATATTGTTGAAATTGATAATCAAGTTTTGGACTATAAGGAAAATGTATATCTAAAGCATTTAAAAAATAGCAAACATTGCACTATAGCAAATAATTGCAATTTTAAATACAATAACAAAACTGAGATCGAGGTATTTGAAGATGACATGATTTTAATTAAAAATGCCGTAGATTTAGAAATTGTACAGGATTGTGACGATAGGAAAATAAAACTTAATAAAAATTATCTCATTTTATTTTATAATTGTAAAATAAAAATCAGAGAGCAAACCTTTATAAATCAGCAAGTAGCTATTCAGGATAAATATTTTTATCCTAGTCAAAATCTCACGGAATCTGATATAACACCGGAAAAATTTAAACCGATTGAATTAGGGAATTTCAAAAATACAGAAGAAATAACGGAACTTAAATTCCATAGAAATATATCATACGGAATAAGTACAACATTTATAATTATCATAATAATTATTGTAACTATAGTTGTAAGAATTAAAAAGGATACAAATGTTATAAATAAATTAGAAGTAAGAAATGATGCTAGCAAAGGAGACATAGAAATGGGAAATTTAAAAAAAAATATAATACAAAATAAAGTATCATACGAGTATATATGTAAATTCCGGAGAATCTGCCATCTAAGGGTGGAGGACTTGAGTCTTATAATAAATTATAAAAATAAAAACTATGTATCTTTAATATAACAAATGAAATTCAGGAGAATTTCAGTCTAAGGGTGGAGGAGTTACATCCTTATTATAATAAACTTAAGAGTTACACCCTTATTATTATAATAATATGCAGACAGAAATAGATAAAGTGTATCCGTAGAAATAAGTAATTACAACCGCTTAAGACATAAGTAAATACAATGGTCTAGAAACATTTATTATCACTACAGTAGTCCTAAATAAACAAATAATATTACAATGTATACTAAACAAATACGTTAAGTATTGCTAGACAAATGATAAGTATTATTAACATTTAAACAAACACAAAAATAAACCTAAACAAACACAAGAGATAAACCTAAATATTAAACTAGAGATAAGATTTATTATAAATAGACGCTAATCTACATTTTTTAAGTTAGTCTTAAGATTCATTTTAATATATGAATAACACCACTTAAATTGTGTTTCATTCATATAATTTGCGCGATAGAGTTTGACTGGTCTGTGATAAGTTTGTTTATTTAAATACATTTGTCTTCTTCGAATTTCATCTTCAAGCGTCAATACCTTGGAGAACTTTTTGTATGTTTTCACGATGTAGATATGTAAGTATGATTGTTAAAATCCAATAAATACTTGAGCATGGGTAAGAAATTTTGATAATATGTGTACATATGTACATATGGATCTACAAATTGATTTTATGTATGTCTGTATGTACATACAAATAAGTCTGGGGCTCCCTGTTTAAATACATTTTTTTGTCATGTGCGGTCTTTTGTTGTTGCTGTTGTAAATATTCGCCTGGTAATTTGTGTAGTGAGATATCTCCATAGTTTTTTATTTGAAATTAAAAAAACGTTCTTTTAATTTTTAGATGTATTTACTTAAAAGTTTGTGAGGAGTATCTGTTTTAAGTAAAATTGAATTCCTCTCTAGTTGTAGTAACTAACGTATAAATATTTAATATATTTTATTTCCATTTGTTTAAAGTTGATGTAGCCTATATAATCAACGTTAGAAATTTTTCGGTGTACAATTTTTTCCAACTATCATCTTTTTTCTTCACCTGTTGCATATATTTTAGAACATCTTACATTGGCCTTGAAAAAATGACAAACGCTTTGAAATGAAACTGATCCAGCAGTCCAGCTTAGGTGAGGATAGTTTTTTGTTAACCACTTTGCTTCTCTTTCCTTTTTTATTGATAAACATTTAAAATCAAATGGTGGTTTTATAATGAAATTGTTATACTCATTATTGTTGAAAACATCCGCTACTTCTTTTTGTAATGAAAATCATTCGAAACCTTACTCGTCTATTAAAACCATTTTTTTATTCATATTACTTAATTTATAAGGCTTTCCGGACTTTCTATTATTCGATCATCAGTAAAAATGCAGTAGGTGAGGTCCTTGCTTACTGCTTCATATTAAATTTCTATATATCAAATGGCCCGCTATTGAATAAAAGGACCATTTATCGTAAACTCTGATGCAGTTACAAGCGCTTGAAATTCTTTCATATACGAGTAGTAGATACATATCATACAGAACTGCATAACGTTAATGTTTTAATTTTATGTTAAGATCGTCATATGGATATAAGACTGAATTTGAATGTACGTTTAAGTTAGATAAGTCATAATGAACAAACTTATTTTCTTCTTGAAAAGCGATCAACAGAAAACGAGATCGTTTTCTAGTATACAAGATGACTTTGCATGTCGGAATTTCTGGCTGTCCTTTGTCGGCGTTATGGGTAATTAAATGTTAAAATTTTAATTACCCAAATTATGTTACTTGATAATGTTACTATGCTTACATTAATAGGCTATATGTTTATTTTATGAAGGGTGATCACCTATGCCTTTTATTTGACGATCTAAATGATATATTTTTTGTTTTTCTCATGGTATTAAAGTTTAGCGTGTTGTATACATATTTCCCCTATGTTTAATTATGCTTTGTCTTCATGTGAGACAGGCTGTATATATCAGTTGGGGTCAGTCAGTCTCTTGTTTTATTTATTTTTTCTTCTGATGTATCACTACTTTTTTTTGATTTTACTACTTGAAATAGAGAACATTAATATTATTTTTAATTCCATTATTTTTAATGAAAATATATACATATGTGAGTGTGTACATATGCAAATGTATTCATATCTACATACATATATGCGAATATATGTATGTATGTAGAAATTAGTTTACATACAAAGAAATACATGTTTAATAAACAAATATTGCACCAAATCGATATTCAAGAACTCAGTCACCTCCACCATGAATTTAGCCTAAGTGTTTTCGTATAGTATCAGAAACATTGGAATATCTAAGTTTGAAGGAATTTTTGCTTCAAATATTTCTACATGAGGTGAGCTGGTTGACCCCCTTGAAGTTATTGTTGACGTAGGCTAGGTTGTATCACATTCAGATGTAATCATTTCTTACTTAAAAAAGGTCCTCATCACCATCAACCATATCTGTATACATCTCATTCATGAGTTGAGTTGATCCAGATACAATTGCTGTCACAGATTAATAATTAGAAATAAGTTTCTCATCACCTTCTAACAGATTTATATATTTTGCTAGCATGCATGCCTTAGCATGCTTCTATCGATAGTGACACGAGAGTCCGACATGTAATGGTGTTTCAATTAAAAATCTATACTATTAGAATTTAAGAATTCACTCTTCTGAATTTTTTACAGAGCAGATACATTTGTATTTCATTTCCCACAAAGTCATAAAATTTCTTTGCTTGCAAAATTGTATGACGTGAGGAATTTTCTTAAATTATGCATGCTTCGGCATGCTTCCAATATTTTTTTCTCTAAATTTTTTTGATACTCATTCAAATACAGATATAAAGTAAGACCTGTTTACACTACATTTTACAATTTATGCATGCTTCAGCTTGATTCTAGTTGAAGTCTATATTCATGCTGTAAGTTTGTTTAATACCCATTCATACATATGTACATTCTTAAAGATTTGATATCAAAGTCCAATTTGCTTAGTTTACCTATATTTTCTAAAGATCTGATAGCTATAGAAATTAGCAGAGTGAAGATCTATTATAATAAGCCCATATTCACATTTTTAAATTTTGTGTGCTAATGCTTTCGAAATGGAAAATTTACAACTTTTACTATAAAAAGTGATAATACGATGTGTTGCTGAATGTTGTACTGTGTTAAACTTCATTCTGAACGCTAAAGTTTTCACAATATTTCATACAGACCAACAAAAAACCATGACAAACTAGATTTTTCCTTTTTAATTTTATTTATATTGTCATTAAATTCCAACATTTTCTACATCTTCACATTAATGTATACTGATATATATATACCGATCTCTCAAACCGACTATATTATTTGAGTAAAGAAGGTGAACAAAACTTAATCCTTGAGAGTGAATTTTTGATTCAAAATTCACAGTATCCTATTTGGGGATAAAACAAATTAATACTGTATTAAATTATAAATAAAAAGACATTAAAGAGTTTTGTAAAATATAAATGATAGTGTTTTATTTAATATTTCAGTTATTTCATAAAGAAATTTAATACATAAATGACCACAGGTAAATGTATTAAAATTCTGATGTTGATTATAGTTGTATTTTATATTTGTACCAAGATATTTGACTAGTTCTGAAGGAGGTTGTAAGTTTCCAAAGCTGTCGAAATATTCTTTTTCATTGATGTTTTTATAATATTTTTTTTTTTTTTTTTTATGCATACATATATTTATTTATTGTATCTTCAAAAATGAACTAACAATAAGTATTCAAATCTTAAATCTAAATATAATTATTAGGCCCGACCAGTGTCGGACATAAACTTAGTGATAGTAATTCATAATACATAAGATTTGTGCAAAGCAAAGAATAAAAATAAAAAAATAATTTCAAACACTTTCATCTGGTGTGGTAAGTATTAGAGCCCTTGTGTCCCTCTTTTTTAAGCGGATGTGTCCGGTAAAGTTCAAGATATTTCGAGCAAGCGGATTAGGGTGTGACTCGAGTTTAGTTAAATATTTGCCTGAGTATTTTGCAATTTCTTCAGTCACTTGTGGCATATTTAGATCACGATGTAAATTTGAGTTTCTTATGTACCATGGAGCCGATGTTATTAACCGTAAAATTTTGTTTTGTCTTCGTTGGATTTTCTCTACATTTGAAGCTGAAGCAGTGCCCCATAGCTGAATTCCGTAGCACCATATAGGTTTCAAAAGCGACTTGTATATCAAAAGTTTGCAATCTAGACTCAGGGTTGAATTTCTACCAATCAGCCAATGTAACTGAGTTAATTTTAGTTTCATTTGTGTTAGCTTAGAGTCAATATGGTGTTTCCATGTTATCCGTCGGTCAAGGTGTATACCAAGGTATTTTACATGTGAATGTTGAGGAACAACGTGATTATTGATTCGAATGGGTGAACAGGTATCTTTTCGCAGAGTAAATGTTACCTGAACACACTTTTGTTCGTTTACCTTAATTCTCCATAAGTTTAACCATAATTCCAGCTGTGTAATATGTTCTTGTAGATATCGGGAAGCCTCGTGAGGGTTTTCGTGCATACTAAGGCAGGCTGTAACATCGGCCAATGTAGATGTATGGATATTGCTGCTCAAAGGCATATCACAAGTATAAATCAAATACAAGACTGGGCCCAGTATGCTCCCCTGTGGCACACCGGATGAGATTGATTCGGACGCACTCATGAAGTCTCCTTCCACAACAGTGAACTTTCGAGCAAGAATATAACTTTGCAGAAGATTAACAATGTTTATTGGTAGATATGTCTTCAATTTTAAAATTAGGCCTCTATGCCACACTTTATCAAATGCTTGAGAAACATCAATAAAGAGGGCAGAACAATACTTCTTTTCTTCGAGTGTTCTTCTTATAAATTGAACCAATCTATGCGTTTGTTCAATGGTGCTATGCTGACTTCTAAAACCAAATTGATGATCCGGTATGCAAGCATTATCAGTTAGAATTGGGGACAATTTGATCATGAGTAACTTTTCGAAGAGCTTTGACATTGTTGGCAGTAAACTTATTGGCCTGTATGACTCAGCCTTGGTAAGATCTTTGCCCGGCTTTGGAATCATTTTGACCTTGGCAAGCTTCCAGCTGTGTGGATAATACTCCAGTCTTAAAATGGCATTAAAAATGAATAGCAGAATTCTAATTGCAATACGAGGCAACTTCATCAGCATCTTATTACTAATTTCATCAATACCCGGAGCTTTTTTTGGGTTGAGTTCAGCAATTAGTTTTTGTACATCACGCATCTTAAACTTTAAGGGACGAGGGGGTAGAGCAACTACACATGGCAAATCAGCAACACCCATACATGTGTTTGGGGTAAATACGGTTTTTAAATGCTCAGCAAATATGTTACCTTTTTCAGTTTCGTTTCTTGCCCAACCTCCGGTAGAAGTGCGCAGGGGTGGTTTAAACTCAACGGGTGTTTTAAGCTTCCTCGCAGCGCGCCACAAAGAATAATTAGATGCTGGTGTAACATCAAGACCTTCCAGATAATTTTTAAGAGATGCAGTTTTTTCAGATGCAAGCAACTCTTGGAGTCGTTTAGTGCACTCTTTAAACCTGATTTTATGTTGGGGTGATCTGTGTTGCTACCATTCCCTTCTAGCTCTTCTTTTTTCACTTACGAGACGTTCAATATCCGTAGAATAAATTCTATTAAACCCAGTCTGCGGGTGGGAGGTAGTAGCATGTTCAGCAGCCTGTTTAATATTTCCGTTAAGATTCGCAATGTTAGATTCAATATCATCGGATGTACTTAGCGTTATGTTTTCTGTACAATGACTACTAAGATATTTTTTGAATCTCAGCCAATTAACACGATTGACCATCTTCACATATGGATGAGGTAAATCACTTCTTAGTGGATTACAGATTGTAACGATAGTGGGAGAGTGATCGGAGGAGAGATCTAGAGAAGCTTCAACATGAACTAAATCTCTAGAAATATTTTTCATGACGCCAAAATCTATAACATCCGGAATTTTTTGTATGTCAGTAGGCCAGTAAGTGGGCTGCCCACTCGAAATGACGTCCAAACCCATTTTTGAAATTGTGGTGAACAACGCTCTACCTCTAGGTGTAATAAGACGCGAACCCCAGAACGTATGCTTTGCATTGTAGTCGCCAGCTGCTACAAAACAAGGTGCAAGAGATTTGAAGAAATCCTCGTATTGATCCTCAGTGATTGAAAGTCTGGGAGGGGAGTAAATTGATGATATAACGAAATTTGTACAAAAATTTTCGACGCAAATATTTGTTGCTTGTAGATTTTCTTCACAAACGTTGTCAAGAATATAGTGCTTGAGTCTTGACTTTATTAGAATTGCCGATCCACCGCATGCTCTTCCTCTAGGGTCTTTTGTATCATATAAGTTGTAGCCATTGATTTTGAAAAGGCTTCTCGAAGTCAAATGAGTCTCAGAGACCAACATTATATCAATATCTTTTTCCATAAGGAAGTGCTCGAGCTCATTTTTGTGTTGGCGAATGCCGTTTGCGTTCCAGAAACATATTTTTAACGTGTTCATGGCTTGTTAATTAATGCTTGAAGCAGAGTATTCTGCATTCGAAGCATTTCTTGCATCATATTAGTCATATTTGTTGTGAAATTGTTTATAGTTTGCACCAGATTATCAATAGTGGCTTCAAGGCGACTGAAATTAAAACTTGTGTTCGCATTTGTTAAATTACTTGGTGGGGACACTTTCTGCGTGGGAATAGAATTTATTTTAACAGCATCGGCATACGATACACGTGAGGTACTAGGTTGGCTCATTGGAGGAAAAGTGACAGAGTAAGCGTTAGTTGATTGAGCTGGAACTAATTTAGGTTTTTGACCCATAGCCTGTTTAACGAAAGAATACACAGGGCATCCTCTGTAGTTAGCGGTATGATTGCCTCCACAATTACTACATTTTTTTTCTGCTTGTTCTTTTGGATTAGTACAGCTAGCAGTACCATGCAATTCACCGCAGATAACACAAACTGTAGGTAAATTGCAATAGGATTTTGTATGGCCATATTCTTGGCAATTATGGCACTGTACGGGACCTGAACGCTTACGTGGCTCTTCAACTGTGATTTTTCGGTGTAATAGAAACTTTACATTATAAATAGGATGCGTTTCATTTTTTTTCAACTGTATGTCATTCGGCTCCAATTCAATCCGAAATAGGGGTTGTGGGACCTTTTCTCTGTTAATTATATTGGTAACATTTTTAACCTTAAATCCTTTTTCAAGAAGTGCACATTTTACTTCTTCGGGGTCAACATATGAATCTATGCTCTTTAATACTATCTGTAGGCCTTTAGCACTCTTAAGTTGGTAAGTGTAAAAATTTGTTTTGTTTTTTTCAAATTCGCTAACAATTTTTCGAAAATTTTTTTCATCATAAATTTGGATTTTAGTTTCATCAATATTACCTCGTTTAATTGGAATGATGTGGAAAGTATTTTCACCAATGGCCGACAGCAGTTTTTTTAGAAGCGCGTTAGAATTTTTTTCTCTCAGATAGATAGGTGGTGGCTTAAAAGACTTTTGCGATGATGCAGCGGGCTTCTCGTTATTGTCTTGCAATATTGAAAAACGATTTTGACGATTAATAGAGGACGCGCTGTTATCCCTAGACATTTTTGGAGCAGATGAAATTTTAGAAGATTTTGGGCTTCGGCCACGCTTTACCACAGTTATATATCTGTCCATACCGACTTGGACTTTGGGTTTTGAACTGCTGTTATCTGTAGTGATAACTTTGTTAAGTGATGAACACGAGCCCGAAGGGGATGATATCGCTGACTTAAATGAAGATGTACTAGGCAACTGTAATGTTAACGAATCACTTGTTGGCATTGGACAAAGCAAAGTTGATCGCTGACGAAAAAGTGGCTTTGCCGTTAGAAAAAGACTATCATCAGATTTTTTATTTTTATTGTTAACATTGAGAGCTTCAGAACTCACAGTAAAATATGCATTTCTGCCGTTTGAACTCACTTCACAATTTTTTGTTTTTGAGGTACTCATGTAGAGTATTCCTCAAGGGCACTTTGTTTGCGGTTTTTGTTAGCTTTTGTTTTTTGTTTCTTGCTATGTAAAAATAATATCAGCAATATTTGCTTTGCTTATTTATAAAAGTTAATATGTATGTATTACGGTTATTATGTATTACGAATATTTTTTATGATTTTTTGTTTGTTTAATATGTATATGAAAAAAAAACTCCGCTAAGACGTCTGTTCACTATGAAGGTTCAGCGAGAACTGAATTTTTTAAATCAAGTAATATGAATGAAAAAATGGTTTTAATAGACGACTAAGGTTTCGAATGATTTTCATTACAAAAAGAAGTAGCGGATGTTTCCAACAATAATGAGTATAACAATTTTATTGTAAAACCACCATTTGATTTGAAATGTTTATCAATAAAAAAGGAAAGAGAAGCAAAGTGGTTAACAAAAAACTATCCTCACCTTAGCTGGACTGCTGGATCAGTTTCATTTCAAAGCGTTTGTCATTTATAATATGCTACCCAATGTGTACCAGGTCCTGTTGATGCATCTAAATTGATTAATTTTTTCTTTGTTCGTTTTGGTAGAGTATTCAACATGAAAACTCCTCCTCTTAGTAATTATATATGCAAATGATTTTTCAGCAAGACTACTATATTTTGATAAAACTCGATCCCAAGCGGAGTTTTCAAGTATTTCATCAGCTTTATGTCTGGTACTTAAATCCTTATTTTTGGAATAAGCAATATCGTGATTTTTACACAGAGTGCAATAAATTAACTCCTTTATTACCTCGATTTAAACGTTTTTGTAGTTTTGTTCAAGGTCCACAGTACTGATATCCAGGTAGATGCTGTTGACTTTCATCTACCTGGATATCAGAGAGTAGAGAGTTTATTATTTTGTCTACTAGACCTCCTCCAACGACGGTGTTTTTATGACCAAAAGTTATCTGATATCGTATAACCATATTATCTAATTTTTCCTATATAAGAGGTAATATATATGAAATGCATTTAGTTACAAAAATGCAGTTAGTAAAACAACATAAAAATATTTAAGTTCGTAATATTGAGGATTCAGCGAACATCAGTTCAAAAATAAAGCATAGCCCTCTCTTACCGAATTCTATTCGTGCTCTAATAGTGGGACCATAAAATTGTGGAAAGACTAATGTTATGATTGGCTTGTTAGAAAGTCCTAATGGACTCAAGTTTGAAAACATCTATTTATACTCAAAATCTTTCTATCAACCTAAATATGAATACCTAAAGAAATTAATTTCACCAATTAAAGGTATGGGATATTATACATTCAGCGATAATGAATCAGTTATTCCACCTGAAGAAGCTAAAACTAATTCAATTATGATATTTGATGATGTTGCATGTGAAAAGCAGAATAATATACGTACATATTTTTGTATGGGGTGACATAGGGATGTTGATTAGTTCTACCTGTGTCAAACTTATACCAGAATTCCAAAGCATTTAATAAGAGACAATACAAATGTTATTATAATGTTTAAGCAAGATGAGACAAATATGAAGCATGTTTATAAGGATCATGTTGCCAGCGATATGAGCTATGAAAAGTCTCAAGAAATTTGTCGAGAATGTTGGAAGGATAAATATGGATTTTTGATGATAAGCAAAGATAACGAATTAAACGATGGTCGCTACAGAAAGCAATTTGACTATTTCATAACTATATAAGCAACTACTCATAAAAAATTACTTTTAGTTATTAATCTAACTTTAAACTTGTTACATCTATTTGCTATAACCTTATCTGATACCTGATAAGCTGATCTGAAAACCAGACCAGGTCCTGATAAGCTGATCTGAAAACCAGACCAGGTCCTGATAAGCTGATCTGAAAACCACACCAGGTCCTGGCAAGCTGATCTGAAAACCTGACCAGGTCTTGATAAGCTTATACCTGATCTAATACTGATACCTGTTATTTACTCTTATTAAACATGGGTGAGAAAATTTTAAAACAGTTGGTTTCCACAAGAAATGTCTTGAAGAAAAAAAATTTCGTAGTATAAAAACTGGTGAAATAGATACACGTGAACAACTAAGAGATACATTTATACCTATAACAGAACCACTCAAAGAATTCATAAATAGTTCTAAAAATATTAAAAGAATTCCCATAAAAGAAGAAAGTAAAATGAAGACAGAAGTTGAAAATAATACAAGTTTTAAACCTGAAAAAACATCAGTCAAGATAGAGACAAGTGCACAAAAGAAACTACCAGAAGGAACAATATTCGATAATACCATCTTGTTTAATGATGCTAATAATGAGAATGATGATGACGATGATGAAGATGATTTTTACTCATAGACTTCCAATACAGAAGATACTTATACTGACTTATCAGTCTTGGAAGGAAGAAATGAATTAGATACAAACTATGGTCCACATAAAGATTTCAATAATGAATGGAAATTTGGTGATAGTAACCTCAAATTTAATGAAGATAAAATACAAGTTGGGGGTCAAATATGGGCTCTAAGACCAGGACTATTTTCTCTAATGTTTCACAAAATGCCAAAAAATTATGATAAATTTGAACTCGAAATCTATAAAAAGATTTTAATTACTACTAATGCATATAGAAGAGACTATAAACCTGACGGTCAAATTAAGGGTACTAGAGGATACAAATATAAAATTATTATTAAGAAATTTATTGACGAGAAAAATCAGAAGAATCTAAATCAATCAACAGCATCTAAGCCAAAAGGTAGCTATTTAGGTGATGGAATGATGGAATTTAATGCCCATAAGCCAAACTATATATACTGGGACGATCCAAATGAGTTAGTAGTAGGTGCAGGTCATACTAATCACAATAACGAGATTGTATCAATTATTGAAGAACTACGTGAAGCAAATATAATACATTAACTTTAAAAAAAATATTTATATATATGTATGTATATAAAGTATGTCTGTTGATAAATTTGGACATTATTTAAACGATGCTAGCAGCATAATTTCTTTGAAAAATGCACCTAAACTGCTGGGGTTCTTTATGGATACGAACAACAACATTGATGTCCAAAACAAAAGAATCAAAAATGTTGCAAAAGCTCTGGAGGAAACGAATTAGAAGAGAAATTATTAACATACTTTAAGGAAGATAATACTATAATTCAAGAAGATATTCAAATGCAAATTGAGGAGCTACAACGCGAAATAAAATTAGATATAGAAGAAAATTATAAAATTCAAAAAGATATTCTACAAATTAAAACATCCTTTGAAAAACAAATTGAACAGCTTAATGAGAAAATTTATAGATTGGAAAATTACATGTTTGTATCAATAGCTGAAAGTGCGTCAAGTAGATCACAACACTCTCCAAAAAATCTGTTAAACAACTTAATGTCTTCAAAAAGAAATTTAGTAAACGAACTGCATAAGCTAGCTCGAAAAGTTTTTATGCGGCGTAGAGTTGTAATGAAAGGAATAGATGATCTTTGGCAAGCTGATGAAATGGGGATCTATTCTAGAGAAAACAGAAATTATCGATTTTTGTTAACTGCAATTGACACATTTTCAAAATTGGCATGGGCAGTACCACTAAAAACTAAAACTGCACTCGAAACAACCAAGGCGATGGAAAATATTTTTGAATTAGGACGAGTACCAAAAAACTTACAAACAGATTATGGTAAAGAATTTTTCAACAAACACTTTGGAAAATTAATGGATAAATACAACATTAATCACTACTCAACATATAGCAATATGAAAGCATCAATAGTAGAACGATTTAACAGAACATTGAAAAGAATGATGTGGAAAGAATTTAGCTTTAATGGTTCATATAAGTGGATTGATATATACAAAGATTTAATTAATGCATACAATAGAAAAGTCCATCGAACCATTAAAATGTCTCCGATTAAAGTTAACTCAACAAATGAGCCAAAGCTACTAAATACAGTACACAGTCATTTGAAAATTTATAAAATGTCGAAACTTAATGTAGGAGTTCATGTACGCATAAGCAAATATAAGCATACATTTGAAAAAGGTTATACTCCAAATTGGACCACAGAACTTTTCACAAATACAAGAGTTCAAAATACAAATCCTACAACATTCATATTAGAAGATTATCTTGGTAAACCTATTAAAGGTGGATTCTATACTGAAGAACTTTCGAAAACTAGATATCCAAATATATATCTAGTTGAAAAGGTTCTTAAAACTAAAGGAAAGGAGGCATACGTTAAATGGTTGGGATTTTCTAATCAACACAATTCTTGGATAAGTAAGAACGAAATATTATAGCTGAACACCATCATCAACAACAGTAGCAGTAATATTAAGAAACTAATGTTAATTTTAAAATAAGAAAATTAAATAAATATGTAAATCATGCTTATAAACCATATGTTGTACTAAACTTTATTTATTTGTAATCAGACAGTTATAATGCCAATAACACTTACTCTGAGCTCTAACTCATCAGCATTATCTGCTAGTTACTTTCCTCCTATTGAATTACATGGTGCATATGAGTCTGCTTTAACTAACATACAATTGAAATACCAATTGGATCTTACGAATTGAATGATATTGTAGATTTTATACAAGAGCAATACAGAAGACTCTGTCCAGAAAATAAGATTTTTATTGAAGCCAATAACAATACAATGCAAGTTAAAGTTAATAGTTCCAAAGATCCTGTATATTTTAATAAAGACAACACAATTGGAAAACTTTTAGGATTCAATAGCAAAATCCTAACACCAAACAAATATTATTACTCAGATCTTTCAGTTAATATTTTTAAAGTGAATCTCTTGCGAATTGAAAGTAGTATCGCTATTAACACATATATGAATAACTCCAAATCGCATACACTTCATGAATTTCCGATTAATGTGCCTCCAGTCTATAAAATAGATGAGGTTCCAAGAAATCTCATCTATTTACCTGTGAACACCAGAGAGATAAGTTCACTAACGCTGCGAGTAGTTGATCAACACGGTGATTTAATTAATTTTCGAGGAGAGGAAATTACAATACGAATACATTTGAGGTCAACTAAATAATGCTAATATACAACACAAATACATTGAAAAATAAAGCAGTAACAACAACAAGAACATTAAAGCGACCACTTCAACAGAAAGCACTAACAACATCAAATAAAAATTTTCTAAAGTCCTTGAATTTTAAATTGAAGACAAAATGAGTTCAATAATAGATGTCTTAGATAAACCTTTCTCTGATGAGAATATAATCAAAAAGGACTATCATACATATGTACCATACTTACAATCTTACAACAATAATGATGAAATCAGAATTTCAATACAAAATCAAGATTTATACGTGCTACCCAGTGAGAGCTACATTTATGTAGAGGGGTTTGTTGCCGATGATAATGCCCCTAAATCTTCTTCTTCAGAGAACTTTAAATTAAAAAATAACTTTGTAGCATATCTATTTGATGAAATTCGCTATGAGCTCAATGGAATTGAAATTGATCATACAAGATATTTAGGAGCCACGAGCACCATAAAAAACTTGGTTTCTCTATCACCAAACGAAAGCAATGTGATGCAAAATGATGGATGGAACAAAATTGACGATGTCACTCTTGCAAATGGATTTTTCAATTTCTATGTAGCTCGAAAAATGCTTTTAGGATTCGCAGAAGTTATATTAAATGGAAAACATGAATTGATACTCCTCCGCAATAAGTACGACGAAGATCTTGTACGCTCGAGTGTTTCTACTGAAAAAGCTAAACTTACAATTTCACTCATCTCATGGAGAATACCTCATGTTCAATTATCTGACCTTAGCAAATTGAATATGATTAAAATTATTAACAATGGTGCTTCTAAACCCATGGCATTTCGCAGTTGGGATTGTCATATTAATCCACAATTAAACACAGGAACTAACCATATTTGGAATGTTAAACTGGCTGCAAATAGAGAACGTCCCCGTTTTGTGTTCATCGCTTTTCAACAAGAAAATAAGTTTGTTCATTGTGATTTGACTAATTTAAAAGTACATTTAAATTCAGTCTCATACCCGTATGATGATCTAAACCAGTGACGGCCAAATGTTGTTGAAACGACGAAGTTTGGTCGGGTTTCACACACACACAGCACGAACGTTTACGAAACAAACAAAAATAGAGAGGAAAAAACAAAAAAATTCACTGAGTTGCATACCAGCATCAACAAAGTCAGGTTGTCGTCGCTTTGTTTGATAAATTATGATTAAATTTTATGAAATAGGTACACTGGTAAAATATTCAAACAACACATTAAAATACAACTTATATATATATATATATATATATATTATATTTCTACTTTAAATAATTGATTTAAAATTAAATAGATTTTATTTAATAATATTTATTTTATTAATTTAAAATTTTTAATTAAATAAAATTTTTTTAAAATTATATAAATTTAATATATTAAATTTTTGATTTTTAATAAATACATTTTTTGATTTTCATTCAGTATGTGGGATATTGGTTGGGAAAATTCATTTTTATTTTCATTAAATATTTTTAATGAAGCAGAATGCCTTGTTTGCAACCAAAAAATTAAAGAGAAATTTGCATGCAATTTAAAGCGGCACTATAACCGCCACTCAGATATGCATTCTCTTACTGGAATTGCTAGATCTAATTTAATTATCAAGTTAAAAGAAGATTTAAGAATTAAATATATATAATCAGTTCATGAATACCAATCATGACCAAATCATTTCCTCAACAATTGGTCAACTCAAGGCGACGTATACAATTTCCTTAGCCTTAGCTAAAAAAAAGTCGACCTTTTGAGGATGGGGAATTATGGAAAGAAATTTGTATTTCAGTTTTTCCATTTTTTGGGGATGTTGGGAAAAAATGGAAAATATTGTGAATGAAATGGCTTTGTCCCGCAACACTATTATGCGTCGAACAGAAAAAATTGGGTTATTTATACAATCCGAAACAAATGAGCAGATTACAAATGCTAAATTCGTTTCGGTTTGTTTCGACGAAAGTCTTGACAATAATGACACCAGCCAAATGATCATTTGTATTCGCACAATAGACGATAATTTTAATTCTTTTGAAGAAATATTAAAACTTGAATCCTTCTATGGAAACGTTAATGGTGAGACGATTTATTCATCTTTTGAGCGGAATGTTTTGTCCTTAATAAACAGAAATAAGTTGTCTGCTGTCTGTACGGACGGTGCAGCTGTTTTAGTTGGGCGAAAGCAGGGCTTTGTAGGGCGCTTATTAAAAGCAGGAATAAATATTCCAACATTTCACTGCATCATACATCAACAAGCCCTATTCGCTAAATCTCTTGGCTTTGCTGATACAATGAAAACAGTCATTAAAATAATAAATCGTTTAAGAGGTGGTCATAATGCTCTTATGCATAGGAAGTTGGTGGCATTTTTGGAGGAAGTAAATGCGGAGTATGCAGACGTCCTTTTGTTCACGGAAGTGAGATGGCTAAGTCGAGGGAAAAGCTTAGAGCGACTCTTTAGCCTAAGAGTGGAAATTGATGCTTTCTTGCAATCTGAGGCCTCCCCAAAGGACACAGACTTGCTTACTGCCATTAAATGTCCCGACTTCTTATTGGAATTAGCATTCCTTACTGACATAACCCGGCACATTAATTATTTAAATTTAGTTTTACAGGGAAAAGATAAAAACATTTGCGAAACTGAATCACTGAATTTAGCAGAAAATTAATGATTTTGCAAAATCAAATGGCTTCCCAAAATTTGTTAAATTTTGAAAAAGTTTCGGAAATACATTCCAAATTTCCAAATTTTAATAAATTAAACCTCTTTTCAGAAGAACTTAAAAAACTTATAGAAACTTTTAAACTACGACTTAAAGATATTTTTGGCATGCAATGGGTTGTTAATATTTATAACAACCCACTGACATGTTCAATGGAAAATGTACCATTAAATATTCAACAAGAACTGGTCAATATGAGAAACGATTTATCGTTACCATTGGAAACTGGTATTCCATTTTGGAAAAATATTTGTCCCAAAAAATATGGTGCCAGTAGGGATCTTATATTAAATCTTATTTCAATGTTTTCGACAACATATATATGCGAGGCAACATTTTCGTCGTTGTCTCAAATTAAAAGCAAATATCGAAATAAATTGTCTGACAACCATGTAGAAACTTTGCTCAAAATTAAATGTTACAACAAAGAAATTGATATAGATACATTAATTGAGTTTCATAATTTGAACACTTAAACACGATTTGAATTAAATTTACGTTTATATATATTTATTTTTTATTAAATTATAAATATTTAAATTAAATCATCATTAAATACGATTTGAATTGAATTTACGTATATGTATTATTTTTATTAAATCTTTCATTACTTAATTTTAACACACATAACCTCTGAAAACCAATAAATTATAATATGTTTAAACTTATTTTTAAGATAACATACTATGTGAAAAGAACTTACGTACCTGTTTTCTTAAAAAAAAAAAATATTTATTAATTGCAAACAATTGAATTCATATATTTAATTTTTTTATTAAATCATTCATTACATAATTTTAACACACAAACCCAAAAATATTTAAACAAACTTAATATTTAAACATAATAAGTTAACATTTAACATATATAAGCAAAAATAGTAAAACACTCCAACAACGCAAACAAAAGAAAACAAATGCATTTCTCCATGTGTATATTTACCAATACACTCTCACTTTTGTTAAACACAACTAAACATTCTCATTTCTCTTTTTGGCCACCACTGATCTAAACATAAAATTTTAAAATGAACGTTATGCAATTCTATATGGTATGTATCTAAGATTCCAACAAAGCTACTATATGAAAGAATCTCAACCGCTTCTAACTGCATCAGTGTTTAAGACAAAAGCTCCTATTATTGTAGTAGATGTCAGTCATCAGAATGAATCGCTCAATAATGGCCCGATTGATATAAAAATTGAATTTGAGACAGCAACTAATATTGCAGCAAATATATCAGCTTACTGCATTCTTATTCATGATTGTATAATAGAATATATACCCATCAAAGGACAAGTTCGAAAAGTCTTGTAAATTAAGTAATATGGAAAATAACATAATTTTTATAGACGTACAAGGTTTCAAACCTAATTCAAACGATTTCATCGCAAAAGAAGTAGCGATTGTTTTCAACAATTATGAATATAACAATTTCATTATAAAACCACCATTTGATTTTAAATGCTTATCAATAAAAAAGCAATGAGAAGCAAAGTGGCTAACAAAAAACTATCATCACCTAAGCTGGACTGCTGGATCAGTTTCATTTCATAGCGTTTGCAATGTTTTAAAAGCCAACGTAAGATGTTCTAAAATTTACGTAAAAGGTGAAGAAAAAAGGCTATGGTTGGCAAAAATGTTACACCGAAAAATTTTTAACTTTGAGGATATAGGCTGCATCAACTTTAAACAAATGGAAATCAAGTATCCAGAATATTTTTATTGTAATTATCATAAATTTAGTGTATGCGCATTAAAAAATGCTATTTTACTAACAAAAGAAATTTCTTGCTTTAAATGACGTTTTCACTTTTTTAAATATTAATGTATGTATTATTATAAAATTTAAAGAAAATTTTAAACAATAAATGTATACAAAATAAAAGAATGTACAAGTGTTTTCTTATTTCAAATACAAACTACATAAAGAAAAGAGAAGGACGTGGGAAGGAGGAGGAGAAGTTAACTTTTTTGTTTACTTGCAAATTTATACTTTTTGTTTCTCTGCTGATGACTGTACTTAGTTGAAAATCCTCTGCTTTAAAATAATCGTAGACAAAGAAAATGATTACGTTGCAAAATATAAATGTATTCAATAAAATATTCCACGCACAAGTTCCCACGATCGCACATTTATACATTCATACATGCATACATTAATTTATACATTCATACATGCATACATATATTTATTTATATATTCATACATACATATATACAAATATATTTCTTAAACAAATAAACAAAAGATATACTTATCAGCGACAATCAAGCTGGACCACCCACACACAAGCATTAGGGGAGTTCACATACATGAGAACATTTCATAAATAAATAAATAAGATAATTAAATAAATTAAATTAATTTATTTAATTATTTTATTTATAAACACATTCCCACGATTCATATGAGAATCGCCTAGTAGTCATCAAATCTATTTTCTCTGATATTACTGATATAGTATTACGATAACAAATTTCTACAGTCTGGCAACACCGGTAATTTCCCTTTGGTATTAGGAAATAATAATCATGTTTTGCCGTCGGCATTTGAAAATAATATTCATGTTTTGCCGTAGGCATTAGGAAAAATAATCATGTTTTGCCATCGGCATTTGAAAAAAATAATCATGCATTGCCGTCGGCATTAGGAAAAATTAATTTTCACTATTTCACCATTGGTATTAGGAAAAATCATCTCATGATTTTCCCGCTGGTATTAGGAAAATCATTTTCATGATTTTTCCCGTCGGTATATATGTATACTTATGAAATCTTAATCTTATGAAACCCCTTAATCCACCCCACAAACATACATACATATAAATTCCTACGATCATAAAAAACCTGACTTATTGAACCGCCCTCGTATGTAGTAATAAAAAAAATCTCCTTATGTAAACAAAAAACTCCTTATGTAAACAAAAAACTCTTATGTAAACAAAAAATCGAACGAACGTATTGAACCACCCTCGTAGGATAAATTTTCATGAATTTTAAAATTTGGGTAATTAAAATTTCAAAATTTCACATTTTTAATTGGCGCCAGTATCCCCAGTTCCCTACTACTGGCCTTGTAGATCTAAAACAGAAGGAGTAGAAAGGCCTTCTAGAAGGTATCCTTGCTCTTTCTTTTTCCCGCTGGGTATAAATCGTACAAGTATAAAATTGGTGTTTGCAAACATGTGTATGTATGTACATACATATGTATATACATACCGAAAACAAAAATATAAACAAACTAGGAGAAGTGTTCATGCAATTTCCTTGCAAATAATCTACGTGAGCCAAATGTTGCCGATTTTTTAATTGTAGGGGGCGAATACATGTTTTATTGTTGTACAATTGCAGATAGATACATATATAAGTATATCGATTCACACTGAAGTCAATATTTCGCTAATAAATATCTATACATAAATAATTGCAAGGCTTAATTTTTAAAACAATTGCCTTATTTATAAAAAATAGTTTATATTTTCAAGGGCGCAATTTTCATCAAATGTAGTATATATTATGTTCATGCAGATTTTGGAGGTTTGTGTGATCCAACCAGCTCATTTCTTGCAGTTTGTAATGCTGAGTTTACATCTGGCCAAAAAAAGCGTAACCAGTAATTACTAATGAAAAACTGTTTGATGCAGACAGGTATTTATTGATTTAAACTGTTTCCAGTCATGTTGAATTCCATAAAATTGGCTATTAGTTATGCATGAAACTGTTTAACTTAATAAATATGTACGTGTCAGAATCAAACAGTTTTTCATTAGTAATTAGTGGTTACGCCTAACATTCGTATAAATGTCTTCGAGAATTTTTATTTAAATTACAAAGAAATCAAGAGCTGTAAAAATTAAGGTTTGAAACAAGTAAAATTTTAAATAGCACTTACATTAGTATTTAGGTACATATGTATATAGGTATACCTATCTGTGAATATAAGTAATAAATAGTTATAAGTTAGCAAGCATAATCTATCGTTTTATTACATCTTAGTTTCATAAATATATACCTAGACATACATATGTATGTATGTCATATATACACAATTAAAGTTTTGTAAAAACAATTTGACTCTAATTCAGTGCGAGTCGCTATAGTTTAATTTTTAAAACAATAAAACACATGATTTCATTTTTACAAACAAAAATGAATGCCTTGCCAGAGCTACATATGTGACATTTCAACTTGCATAAAGCTTATATACCAAAAATAAAAAAGTACCTACATAGGTTTATCCAACACAGTAATTTTAAACGCAAATGCAAAATGTCCCTGTGATTAAAGCATTTGTGTTTAAGCTGTTTTCTTACATACATATATATTAAAACATATTATGTTTATATAATCTATAACGGTCTAATTCATTAAAAATATTTTAGCTTTATTACAGGTTTATTTGACAAATCTCCCATAGAAATATGTCAAATAAGCGCTGAACCTGAAACATTTCTTATGAATAAGGCAATAAGAGTTTCACTGCATAGTTGAACTCAGATTATCAAGCCAGCCACTTGGATAGCTTTCCTAGTGTAGAACAATCTAGTTTTGAACAAATAAAATGGTGTGCTTGTTTCCCTTCTATCAGTTGGTTTTTTTGTCTTTGAAAGTTCAAGAATAATTACTATTGTTCCCTCATTAATTTCTTTTTCAAAAATATATTGAAAAAAAATTTTCAACTAAGTTCGAAATTCAGCATACGAATTTTAACAGGCCCACTACTTACTTATTAACCACGTTAGCCCTTAAATCTTATGCATTTTGTTACAAAATATATTGAGAAACCAAAAATATCAAATCAAACACATTCAAACAGTCCTATCCCCATTGAAATAATTATAAAAAACTAATGCTTTTTAACAAGCGCTTATTTACATAATACAAACATGCATTAGCAAACGAATTTATACATACATATGTATATGTATCTATACTTGGGCATATTGAATATGCATACATATATATGTATGTAAAGGGTGTTTTTTTAGAGGTATAGAACTTCGAATTGAAATAGAACACAAGAAAATCGTTTTAATGTCCATCAATTTGGCTTTATTGGAAGGATAATTTTATGCCATTAACGTTTAAATATGATTTCGGGCATGTGGCCGCCGCGGCTGGCTCGAATAAAGCCAATTCTACAGGTCCAATTTTCAACCACTTTTTCGAGCATATGGGGCCGTATGTTGGCAATAACGCCACGAATGTTGGCTTCCAAGTCCCCTAACGTTTCTGGTTTGTTGGCGTAGACGAGCGACTTCACATATCCCCAAAGAAAATAATCCAATGGTGTCAAATCACACGATCTTGGTGGCCAATTGACAGGTCCATTCCGCGAAATTATGCGCTCATCGAATGTTTCCTTCAATAAATCGATTGTGACGTGCGCTGTGTGGCATGTAGCGCCGTCTTGTTGGAACCACAACTCATCCACATTCATGCTATCCAATTCGGGAACAAAATAGTCGGTTATCATGGCTCTATACCGGTCTCCATTAACGGTAACTGACTCTCCAGCATTATTTCGGAAGAAGTATGGCCCAATGACTCCACCAGCCCATAGAGCACACCAAACAGTCAGTTTTTGTGGATGTAAAGAAATATATGACTTAGACCACATTCATAATTAAGGGCACATAATATATTTTATATATTTTATCAACACGCATTCATTTGCACAATACTTTAGTTGTATACAAAAAAAATATCAGTTATTACCACAACCAACTTAATATTCTTCTTTCAATACGTTTGCTAGCATATTGTTGCTGTTGCTACCCTGCAGAAAACATGGGGTTAAGTGGCCCCAAGTCAACACTTTTGTCGACTATTTTGGTGACATTGTCAACAGAGCGTCTATTAATAATGGTTTTAATACGTAGAAAACATTTTTTCAGATACACACAACCATGCTTCTTCTTAATGTTTTATTGGTTTGTTGACACACGCACACACATTTAAGATCCATACGTAAGTGTTTGACTTTACTAATTCAGCGAAACATACAATTTTTAATTTTAATACACATATGTATTTAATAGAAATGACAAACAATTTCCTGCAGGTCGTGACAGTGTCTATAGTGAATCAGTACAGTTTTACTACGGACATCGAGCGAGGAAATATCGATATTGTAGACTAGAGCTCCTAAAATTTACTAGTGAATATTTGGTGCCAATGTCTCCATGTGGTCCCAAAAAAACTACTTAGTCAAAAGTGGTACAGTCTCGTGGTAGATTTTCAATGACAAGCTAATGTTAAATGTCAATAGGCGATTACATTGGCTGGGATACACCTGATCAGTAGTGCTACTGACAATGTCACTAATAAGTCACTACATTTTCACTATTCGCATTTTCTGCAGGGTAGCTAGTAGTAGAGTAGAAGTAGTAGGGAAATAGCGGTTCGGCCGCAATTAAAATTGTTAAATTGTGGGCTGAAATTGTTAAATTGTGGCTGAAATTGTTAAATTTTGGCTGAAATTTTAAAATTCTTGGAAATTTGTGAAATTTGATACCTACGTGTGTGTGTGTCCGTCCGTCCGTCTGTGTTTTTTGTTTACATTAGGAGTTTTTTGTTTATATTAACTTTTTTTGTTTATATTAAGTGTATGTATGTTTGTATGTATGTATGGCCGTGGGAACTTGTGCGCAGAATATTTTGTGGGAATACATTAAGGGGGTTTATATGTTTGAAGCTGTTATATGTATATGATTTTCTAATGCCGACGGGATAACATCTTTATTTTTTCTAATACCGATGGGAAAGTTATGATTGTTGTTAGACTGTGGAAATTTGTTGATGTCCGTGATTTGGGCAGGTGAGGTTTTTGTAACATGTAACCGTGGGAATTTGCGGGTGTATCTTTAAGGCAGCCTGTGTTTGGTGGGGGCGGGTGTTGTTGTAATATGTATCCGTGGGAATTTGTGTGCGGAATATTTTGTAGGAATACATTAAGGGGTTTATAGGTTTGAGGCTTTTATATGTGTATGATTTCCTGATGCCAACGGGAAACATGTTTATTTTTTTCAAATGCCGACGGGAAAACATGTTTATTTTTTTCAAATGCCGACGGGAAAATCATGGAAATGATTTTTCCTAATGCCGACGGAAAATTTGTGGGTGTGTCTAGCTGTAGGATTTGAAGTCTGGCTATGATTCTTGGAGGACGAGGTGTGTCTAGCTGTAGGAATTGAAGTCTGGCTGTGCTTGGTGGAGGGCGGGGTGTGTCTAGATTGTAAGACCTTAAGGCTGACCGTGATTTGGGTAGGTGAGGGTGTTTTGTAATATGTAACCGCGGGAATTCGGTGAAGTTTATGTTTCTTGGAATTTAAACCAAGCTGTGCTCGTGGAGGGGCGGGATGTATTTGCGGCAGATCGTCTGGTGTAGGGTGGGGAGTTGTTGTAATATGTATCCGTGGGAATCTGTGTGCATGTACGTATGTATGTCTGTAAGAGTTTAAGGCTGTCTGTGATTTATCAAAGGTGAGGTGAGAGTCTTCATGTAATACGTGTCCGTGGGAATCTGTGTCTATGTATGTTTGTAGGAGTTTAATGCTGAATGTGATTTGAGGTGGGGGAGGGTGTTGTTGTGATAGATAGATAGATAGAATGTGCGTATTTGTGTGTGTGTGTGTATGTATGTATATGTAGGAGTTTAAGGCTGTCCTTGATTTGAGGTAGGCGGGCGGTGTTATTGTAATATGTATCTATAAGAATTTGGCTGTTTATATGTCCGTAGGAATTTTTGTGCATGTATGTCTGTAGGAGTTTAAGGCTGATCGTAATTTGAATTGTTGAGATTGATCGATTGTATGTGACTTCGAGAATTTTTGTATGTATATCTGTAGAAAATTTAAGGCTTATCGTGATTTATGAGGGGCGAAGTGATCATTAAATATATATCATGATTAATGAGAGGTGAGGTGAAGGTGTTCATGTATATGTATACGTATTTGTGTGTATGTATGTCTATATGAGTTTAAGGCTAATCGTGATTTAGGTTGTGAGATTGATAGATTGTATGTTACCTTGAGATTTTGTGTATGTATATCTGTAAGAACTTTAGGCTGACTGTGATTTGTGAGGGGAGGGGCGTTGTTGAAATAGGTTTAATTTTTCGTAGATGAATTTTAGTATGTGTGTGTGTATGTGATTTTCTCACCATAGTATTTATATGTACGTAGAAATAAATTGTTTCTCATATGAACATTTTTTGCTAGAAAATATTATCATATATCTGAACTTCCCTAATCCTAATATGTTTTTCATATTGGAGGATGAGATTGCTTTATATTTTATCAAGCTTAAATTTGTCCAGTGTTAAAGTCTGTCGCTCAAAAATTTGTTTATATTTGTATAAATATTAATTTCAGATTTTGCAAAATTCTTGTGTACGATCGTTTTGATTTTGTGTGTGTGTATGTGTGTATGCGCGATAGAGTTTGACTAGTCTGTGATAAGTTTGTTTATTTAAGTACATTTGTCTTCTTCGATTTTCGTCTTCAAGCGTCGATAGCTTGGAGAACGGTTTGTATGTTTTTATAATGTAGATATGTAAGTGTGATTGTTAAAATCCAATAAATACTTGAACATGGGTAAGAAATTTGATAATATATGTACATATGTACATATGGATCTACAAATTGATTTTATGTATGTATGTACATATGTACATACAAATAAGTCTGGAGCTCCCTGTTTAAATACATTTTTTTTGTCATGTGCTGTTGTTGCTGTTGTAAATATTCGCGTGGTCTTTTGTGTATAGATGTGAAATATCTCGGTAGTTTTTTTATTTGAAATTAAAAAAACGTTCTTTTAATTTTTAGATGTATTTACTTAAAAGTTTGTGAGGAGTTTCTGGTTTAAGTAAAATTGAATTCCTCTCTAGTTGTAGTAACTATAGTATAAATATTTAATATTTTTTATTTCCATTTGTTTAAAGTTGATGTAGCCTATATAGTCAACGTTAGAAATTTCTCGGTGTAAATTTTTTTCCAACTATAATCTTTTTTCTTCACCTTTTTCATATATTTAAACATCTTGCATTGGCTTTAAAAAATTACAAACGCTTTGAAATGAAACTGATTCAGCAGTCCAGATAGTTTTTTTGTTAACCACTTTGCTTCTCTTTCCTTTTTTATTGATAAACATTTAAAATCAAATGGTGGTTTTATAATGAAATTGTTATACTCATTATTGTTAAAAACATCCGCTACTTCTTTTTGTAATGAAAATCATTCGAAACCTTACTCGTATATTAAAACCATTTCTTCATTCATATTACTTAATTTATAAGACTTTCAGGACTTTCTATTATTCGATCATCAGTAAAAATGCAGTAGCTGAGGTCCTTGCTTACTGTTTCATATTAAATTTCTATATCAATTGGACCGCTATTGAATAAAAGGAACTTTTATCTTAAACTTTAGTGCATTTGGAAGTGCTTGAGATTCTTTCATATAATACTTTGTTGGAATCTTAGATACGAGTACATATAATATAGTATTGCATAACGTTTATTTTTAATTTTTATGTTAAGATCATCATCATTTGGATATGAGACTGAATTTAAATGTACTTTTAAATTAGTTAAATCATAATGAGGAAACTTCTTTTCTTCTTGAATAGCGATCAACAGAAAACGAAATCGTTTTCTTACAATTTAGGTCTGGTCTCTCAACGGTTCCTCTAGTATATAAGATGACTTTCTATGTCATATCTCTCTACTCTTTGTCAGCGTTAAGGGACAATTAAATGTTAAAATTTTAACTCCTCAAATTGTGTTACTTCATACTGATAATATGTTTTCATTAATAAGGTATATGTTTATATTATGAAGGTTACTCGCCTATGGCTTTTATTTGATGTTCTAGATTTTTTTTTTCTCATTTTATTAAAGTTCAGCGTATTGTACATATATTTCTGATATTTTTAAGCGCGCTTTATTTACCTGTCAGACAAAGTGTACGTATCAGTTGATCACTCAGTCTCTCTTTTTAATAATTTTTTTCTTTTAATATGCCACTACTATTTTTTTAGATTTTACTACTTGAAAAAGAGAATATTTATGTAATTTTTAAATGTATTCATATATACATATAGGTAAATATATGTATATATGTATAGAGAAATTACTTTATCTACAAAGAAATACATGTTTAATAATCAACTATTCTAGAAAATCGATCTCAAATAACGCAGTTACCTCCACCATCAATTCACCGTCGGTGTTTTTATAGTGTCAGAAACACTAGAATATCTATGTTTGAGAGAATTTTTACATCGAGTTTTTCTACATGAGGTTTGCTGGTTGACATCCTTGAAGTTATTGTTTACGTAGGCTGGGTTGTATCACATTCAGATGTAATCATTTCCTACTTAAAAAAGGTCCTCATTACTATCAACTATATCTGTATACATTTCGTTCATGAGTTGGGGTGATCCAGATACAATTGCTGTCTACAGATTAATGATTAGAAACAAGTTTCTCATCACCTTCTAACAGATTTGTATATTTTGCTAGCATGCATGCCTTAGCATGCTTCTATCGATAGTGACGCGAGAGTCCGACATGTAGTGGTGGTTCAATTAAAAATCTATACTATTAGATTTTACGATTTCGCTCTTTTTATTCTTTTACAAAGTAGATACATATTTATGTATTTCATTTAGCACAGAGTCATAAAATTTCTTTGCTTACAAAATTGTGTGACATTCTTTTAAATTTGCATGCTTAGGCATGCTTTCAATATTTTTTCTGTAAATTTATTTGATACTCATACAGATACAGATATAAAGTAAGATCTGCTTACATTGCATTTTACAATTTATGTATGCTTCAGCATGATTCCAGTTGAAGTCCATATTTATTCAGTAAGTTTGTTTGATACTAATTCATACACATATACATTCTTAAAGATTGGAAATCTAAGTCCAATTTATGTAGTTTATCTATATTTTCTAAAGATTTGATAGCTATAGAAATTAATAGAGTAAAGATCTATTATAATAGCCCATGGGCATATTTTAAAATTTCGCTTGCTAGAGCTTTCGAAATAGAAAATGTACAATTTTCACTATAAAAAGTGATAATATTAGGTGTTACTGAATATTACACTGTGTTGTAATTTATTTTGATCACTTAAGTTTTCACAATATTTCATACAGGCCACCAAGTTTAGAGAATTTCCAGTATATTAAGTTAATTATCTTTCTTAAGACCTATCATTCCTTCAAAAATACAAACCAAACTAGATTTTTCCTGTTTAATTTTATTTTTTACTTTCATTAAATTTCAACATTTTGTTCATCTTCAAATTATTATATTTAGCAGCTTTTTCTCATTTGTTGAGTTAACTTTAATCGGAAAAATTTAAATAGCGAGATGAACTTTTATATTGTATACGAGTACATTAAGTAATTCTTGGTATATTTCATTTATATGAACCATCATCACATAATTCCTTTGGATGATCTATTAAATCATTCTACTATTGATGCTTTCATATTAAGTAATGTTTAATATTCTACATATGCATGAATTTTCCAGTGTCTATTAAAAAATTCTTTACAATCATCCATTTGTAAGCTTTTTGGTACTCATAACATTTCAAAAATATTTTCCACAGCCTAGGTTTTTTCGAATGCAACTTTTATTTTCAACGGTATTGACCATAGAAACTTTGTGAATGAATCATTTACAGTCTACAATAATCAATAATTTCTATTTTCTGTAGAATAGTTTCCCATTTCACCTAAATCAACTATTCCTTTCATTATATATCTACAATCCACAAACAATTTTCGAGATTTATTATAGAGTTCGTCTACTAAATTTCTTTTTAAAGACATTGAGTTATTTAAAAGATTTTTTGGAGAGTGTTGTGATCTACTTGATGCACTTTCAGCTATTTATACTACTTGATGCACTTTCAGCTATTTATACTATCATGTAGCTCATTTTCCAATCTATAAATTTTATCGTTCAGCTGTTCAATTTGTTTTTTCAAAAGATGATTTGATTTTTAGTATGTATTTTATCAATTTTATAACTATCTTCTATCTCTAATTGTATTTCACGTTGTACTCCATCAATTTGCATTTTAATATATTCTTGAATTATATTAATTCCTTAAGCTATATTATTAATTTGTCCTATAGTTTATCGTTTGGAGTTTCCAGAAACAATTTACTGATAACATCATTCTCTGTCAGTGAATGATGATGATGATTAATAGAAATTATATATTTTATATAGTTTTCAAAATCAAATTTCTCATAGTATTTCCATGTTTTATTATCAATCATTAAAGAAAATAAAGCTACTATTAGGGCCTATATTTGACCATCAACTTGTATTTTATCTTCATTTAGTTTTAGGTTACTATCACCAAACTTTCATTCATTATTCAAATCTTGATGTGGGCCATAGTTTGTATCTAATTCAATTCTTCCTTCCAAGACTGATAAATGAGTATAAGTGTCTTCAGAATTAGAAGTCTATGAGTAAAAATCATCTTCATCATCCTTATCATCATTCTCAGTATTAGCATCATTAAATAAGATGATGATATCATCAAATATTGTTCATTCTGAAAGTTTCTTTGGTGTACTTGTCTCTATATTGACTGATGGCTTTAAACTTTTATTATTTTCAGCTTCTATCTTGATTTTATTTTCTTCTTTCTTGCGAATTCTTTCAATATTTCTAGAACTATTTATGAATTCTTTGAGAGGTTCTGTTATAGGTTTAAATGTATCTTTTATTGCTCACATGTATCTATTTCACCAGTTTTTATACTACGAAGCTTTTTCTTCAAGACATTTCTTGTCAACACCAACTGTTTTAAAATTTTCTCATCCATGTTTAATAATAGTAAATAACAGGTATCAGCTATTAGATCAGGTATCAGCTATCAGATCAGGTTATCAGGTAACTGGTCTGGTTTTCAGATCAGCTTATCAGGACCTGGTCTGTTTTTTAGATCAGCTTATCATGACCTGGTCTGGTTTTCAGATCAGCTTATCAGAACCTGGTCTGGTTTTCAGATCAGCTTAATAGGACCTGGTCTGGTTTTCAGATCAGCTTATCAGGACCTGGTCTGGTTTTCAGATCAGCTTTTCAGGACCTGGTCTGGTTTTCAGATCAGCTTAATAGGACCTGGTCTGGTTTTCAGATCAGCTTATCAGGACCTGGTCTGGTTTTCAGATCAGCTTTTCAGGACCTGGTCTGGTTTTCAGATCAGCTTATCAGGACCTGGTATGGTTTTCAGATCAGCTTATCTGATTCAGATTGGGTTATCAGTTTACAAGTAGCTGCCCATTTATAACATTTAGATGAATGCATTTTAAGGTCAGATGAAAAACGAAAAAGTAAACTTTTATGTAGTCAAATTCTCTTTTTTTCTACAACGATCATCGTTCAATTCAATATCGTTGCTTATAATCAAAATCCATATTTATCCTTCCAACATGCTTTATATTTGTCTCATCTTACTTAAAAATTATAATTACATTATGATTATCTAGTATCAAATGTTTGGTGATTCTGGTATAAGTTTGACATCAGCAGAATGCATCAACATTCTTATCTCACTCCATACAAAAATATGTTTCTCACATCTAACATCGTTAAATATCATATCGGAATTACTTTTAGCTTTGTTAGGAGAAATAACAGATTCAGTATCTGTAAATGTGTATTATCCCATTCCTTTAATTATGAAATTATGTAATATATTTAAGTATCCATATTTGGGTTGATAGAGAGATTTTGAGTATTAATATGTAGATGTTTTAAAATTTTAGTTCATTAAGACTTTTTAGCAAGTCAATCATAACATATTTTTTATTTTATTTTTTTACAATTTGACAGACCAACTATTTTTGCGCAAATAAAATTTGATAGAGGGGGAACTATGACTTGTTTTTGAACTAACGTTTGATGAATCATCAAAAATTTCGTACCATCCTTGTTTTAGCTTGTTTCACTAACCACATTTGTGTAACTAAATGCATTTTATAAATATTATCTCTTATTAAAAAAATAAAATAATACAGCTATACGATATCAGAAAATATTTTCTGAAATCGTGTAGCTGCATTATTTTATTTATTTAATAAGAGATAATGATGTATACTCACATTCAAAACAACATAAAACTATCATTTGTTTTGATTATGAGTATACGTCAATATTTATGAAATGCAATTAGTTACACAAATGTGGTTAGTGAAACAAAGTATATTTTAACAGCCTTATTTATAAAAATTATTAAGACTTTATAAAGGCTTTTTTAGAAAAATTTTTATGAAAATTTGTCTAAAAAAACCTTTATAAAGTCTTAATAATTTTTATAAATAAGACTGTAAGAGTTTAAAATCAGTATTTTTTATGATAATACTGGTTTTAAACTCTTAAAATATACTTTGTTTTGACTATGAGTAGGGACCATTATCTCTTATATAGGAAAAATGAAATAATATAGCTATACGATACCAGAAAATATTTTCTGGTGTCGTATAGCTGTATTATTTTATTTTTCCTATATAAGAGACAATATTTATGAAACACATTTCATAAATATTGGTGCATACTCATAGTCAAAACAACCTAAAAATAGGATGGTACAAAATTTTGATGATTCATCAAACGTTAGTTCAAAAACAAGTCATAGTTCCCCCTCTATCAAATTTTATTTGCGCAAAAATAGTTGGTCTGTCAAATTGTAAAAAAAAAAAATAAAATAAAAAATAATATGATATGATTGGCTTGCTAAAAAGTCTTAATGAACTAAAATTTTAAAACATCTACATATTAATACTCAAAATCTCTCTATCAACCCAAATATGGATACTTAAATATATTACATAATTTCATAATTAAAGGAATGGGATAATACACATTTACAGATACTGAATCTGTTATTTCTCCTAACAAAGCTAAAAGTAATTCCGATATGATATTTAACGATGTTAGATGTGAGAAACATATTTTTGTATGGAGTGAGATAAGAATGTTGATGCATTCTGCTGATGTCAAACTTATACCAGAATCACCAAACATTTGATACTAGATAATCATAATGTAATTATAATTTTTAAGTAAGATGAGACAAATATAAAGCATGTTGGAAGGATAAATATGGATTTTGATTATAAGCAACGATATTGAATTGAACGATGATCGTTGTAGAAAAAAAGAGAATTTGACTACATAAAAGTTTACTTTTTCGTTTTTCATCTGACCTTAAAATGCATTCATCTAAATGTTATAAATGGGCAGCTACTTGTAAACTGATAACCCAATCTGAATCAGATAAGCTGATCTGAAAACCATACCAGGTCCTGATAAGCTGATCTGAAAACCAGACCAGGTCCTGAAAAGCTGATCTGAAAACCAGACCAGGTCCTGATAAGCTGATCTGAAAACCAGACCAGGTCCTATTAAGCTGATCTGAAAACCAGACCAGGTCCTGAAAAGCTGATCTGAAAACCAGACCAGGTCCTGATAAGCTGATCTGAAAACCAGACCAGGTCCTATTAAGCTGATCTGAAAACCAGACCAGGTTCTGATAAGCTGATCTGAAAACCAGACCAGGTCATGATAAGCTGATCTAAAAAACAGACCAGGTCCTGATAAGCTGATCTGAAAACCAGACCAGTTACCTGATAACCTGATCTGATAGCTGATACCTGATCTAATAGTTGATACCTGTTATTTACTATTATTAAACATGGATGAGAAAATTTTAAAACAGTTGGTGTTGACAAGAAATGTCTTGAAGAAAAAGCTTCGTAGTATAAAAACTGGTGAAATAGATACATGTGAGCAATAAAAGATACATTTAAACCTATAACAGAACCTCTCAAAGAATTCATAAATAGTTCTAGAAATATTGAAAGAATTCGCAAGAAAGAAGAAAATAAAATCAAGATAGAAGCTGAAAATAATAAAAGTTTAAAGCCATCAGTCAATATAGAGACAAGTACACCAAAGAAACTTTCAGAATGAACAATATTTGATGATATCATCATCTTATTTAATGATGCTAATACTGAGAATGATGATAAGGATGATGAAGATGATTTTTACTCATAGACTTCTAATTCTGAAGACACTTATACTCATTTATCAGTCTTGGAAGGAAGAATTGAATTAGATACAAACTATGGCCCACATCAAGATTTGAATAATGAATGAAAGTTTGGTGATAGTAACCTAAAACTAAATGAAAATAAAATACAAGTTGATGGTCAAATATAGGCCCTAATAGTAGCTTTATTTTCTTTAATGATTGATAATAAAACATGGAAATACTATGAGAAATTTGATGTTGAAAACTATATAAAATATATAATTTCTATTAATCATCATCATCATTCACTGACAGAGAATGATGTTATCAGTAAATTGTTTCTGGAAACTCCAAACGATAAACTATAGGACAAATTAATAATATAGCTTAAGGAATTAATATAATTCAAGAATATATTAAAATGCAAATTGATGGAGTACAACGTGAAATACAATTAGAGATAGAAGATAGTTATAAAATTGATAAAATACATACTAAAAATCAAATCATCTTTTGAAAAAACAAATTGAACAGCTGAACGATAAAATTTATAGATTGGAAAATGAGCTACATGATAGTATAAATAGCTGAAATTGCATCAAGTAGATCACAACACTCTCCAAAAAATCTTTAAAATAACTCAATGTCTTTAAAAAGAAATTTAGTAGACGAACTCTATAATAAATCTCGAAAATTGTTTGTGCATTGTAGATATGTAATGAAAGGAATAGTTGATTTAGGTGAAATGGGAAACTATTCTACAGAAAATAGAAATTATTGATTATTGTAGACTGTAAATGATTCATTCACAAAGTTTCTATGGTCAATACCGTTGAAAATAAAAGTTGCATTCGAAAAAACCTAGGCTGTGGAAAATATTTTTGAAATGTTATGAGTACCAAAAAGCTTACAAATGGATGATTGTAAAGAATTTTTTAATAGACACTGGAAAATTCATGCATATGTAGAATATTAAACATTACTTAATATGAAAGCATCAATAGTAGAATGATTTAATAGATCATCCAAAGGAATTATGTGATGATGGTTCATATAAATGAAATATACCAAGAATTACTTAATGTACTCGTATACAATATAAAAGTTCATCTCGCTATTTAAATTTTTCCGATTAAAGTTAACTCAACAAATGAGAAAAAGCTGCTAAATATAATAATTTGAAGATGAACAAAATGTTGAAATTTAATGAAAGTAAAAAATAAAATTAAACAGGAAAAATCTAGTTTGGTTTGTATTTTTGAAGGAATGATAGGTCTTAAGAAAGATAATTAACTTAATATACTGGAAATTCTCTAAACTTGGTGGCCTGTATGAAATATTGTGAAAACTTAAGTGATCAAAATAAATTACAACACAGTGTAATATTCAGTAACACCTAATATTATCACTTTTTATAGTGAAAATTGTACATTTTCCATTTCGAAAGCTCTAGCAAGCGAAATTTTAAAATATGCCCATGGGCTATTATAATAGATCTTTACTCTATTAATTTCTATAGCTATCAAATCTTTAGAAAATATAGATAAACTACATAAATTGGACTTAGATTTCCAATCTTTAAGAATGTATATGTGTATGAATTAGTATCAAACAAACTTACTGAATAAATATGGACTTCAACTGGAATCATGCTGAAGCATACATAAATTGTAAAATGCAATGTAAGCAGATCTTACTTTATATCTGTATCTGTATGAGTATCAAATAAATTTACAGAAAAAATATTGAAAGCATGCCTAAGCATGCAAATTTAAAAGAATGTCACACAATTTTGTAAGCAAAGAAATTTTATGACTCTGTGCTAAATGAAATACATAAATATGTATCTACTTTGTAAAAGAATAAAAAGAGCGAAATCGTAAAATCTAATAGTATAGATTTTTAATTGAACCACCACTACATGTCGGACTCTCGCGTCACTATCGATAGAAGCATGCTAAGGCATGCATGCTAGCAAAATATACAAATCTGTTAGAAGGTGATGAGAAACTTGTTTCTAATCATTAATCTGTAGACAGCAATTGTATCTGGATCAACCCAACTCATGAACGAAATGTATACAGATATAGTTGATAGTAATGAGGACCTTTTTTAAGTAGGAAATGATTACATCTGAATGTGATACAACCCAGCCTACGTAAACAATAACTTCAAGGATGTCAACCAGCAAACCTCATGTAGAAAAACTCGATGTAAAAATTCTCTCAAACATAGATATTCTAGTGTTTCTGACACTATAAAAACACCGACGGTGAATTGATGGTGGAGGTAACTGCGTTATTTGAGATCGATTTTCTAGAATAGTTGATTATTAAACATGTATTTCTTTGTAGATAAAGTAATTTCTCTATACATATATACATATATTTACCTATATGTATATATGAATACATTTAAAAATTACATAAATATTCTCTTTTTCAAGTAGTAAAATCTAAAAAAATAGTAGTGGCATATTAAAAGAAAAAAATTATTAAAAAGAGAGACTGAGTGATCAACTGATACGTACACTTTGTCTGACAGGTAAATAAAGCGCGCTTAAAAATATCAGAAATATATGTACAATACGCTGAACTTTAATAAAATGAGAAAAAAAAAATCTAGAACATCAAATAAAAGCCATAGGCGAGTAACCTTCATAATATAAACATATACCTTATTAATGAAAACATATTATCAGTATGAAGTAACACAATTTGAGGAGTTAAAATTTTAACATTTAATTGTCCCTTAACGCTGACAAAGAGTAGAGAGATATGACATAGAAAGTCATCTTATATACTAGAGGAACCGTTGAGAGACCAGACCTAAATTGTAAGAAAACGATTTCGTTTTCTGTTGATCGCTATTCAAGAAGAAAAGAAGTTTCCTCATTATGATTTAACTAATTTAAAAGTACATTTAAATTCAGTCTCATATCCAAATGATGATGATCTTAACATAAAAATTAAAAATAAACGTTATGCAATTCTATATTATATGTACTCGTATCTAAGATTCCAACAAAGTATTATATGAAAGAATCTCAAGCACTTCCAAATGCACTAAAGTTTAAGATAAAAGTTCCTTTTATTCAATAGCGGTCCAATTGATATAGAAATTTAATATGAAACAGTAAGCAAGGACCTCAGCTACTGCATTTTTACTGATGATCGAATAATAGAAAGTCCTGAAAGTCTTATAAATTAAGTAATATGAATGAAGAAATGGTTTTAATATACGAGTAAGGTTTCGAATGATTTTCATTACAAAAAGAAGTAGCGGATGTTTTTAACAATAATGAGTATAACAATTTCATTATAAAACCACCATTTGATTTTAAATGTTTATCAATAAAAAAGGAAAGAGAAGCAAAGTGGTTAACAAAAAAACTATCTGGACTGCTGAATCAGTTTCATTTCAAAGCGTTTGTCATTTTTTAAAGCCAATGCAAGATGTTTAAATATATGAAAAAGGTGAAGAAAAAAGATTATAGTTGGAAAAAAATTTACACCGAGAAATTTCTAACGTTGACTATATAGGCTACATCAACTTTAAACAAATGGAAATAAAAAATATTAAATATTTATACTATAGTTACTACAACTAGAGAGGAATTCAATTTTACTTAAACCAGAAACTCCTCACAAACTTTTAAGTAAATACATCTAAAAATTAAAAGAACGTTTTTTTAATTTCAAATAAAAAAACTACCGAGATATTTCACATCTATACACAAAAGACCACGCGAATATTTACAACAGCAACAACAGCACATGACAAAAAAAATGTATTTAAACAGGGAGCTCCAGACTTATTTGTATGTACATATGTACATACATACATAAAATCAATTTGTAGATCCATATGTACATATGTACATATATTATCAAATTTCTTACCCATGTTCAAGTATTTATTGGATTTTAACAATCACACTTACATATCTACATTATAAAAACATACAAACCGTTCTCCAAGCTATCGACGCTTGAAGACGAAAATCGAAGAAGACAAATGTACTTAAATAAACAAACTTATCACAGACTAGTCAAACTCTATCGCGCATACACACATACACACACACAAAATCAAAACGATCGTACACAAGAATTTTGCAAAATCTGAAATTAATATTTATACAAATATAAACAAATTTTTGAGCGACAGACTTTAACACTGGACAAATTTAAGCTTGATAAAATATAAAGCAATCTCATCCTCCAATATGAAAAACATATTAGGATTAGGGAAGTTCAGATATATGATAATATTTTCTAGCAAAAAATGTTCATATGAGAAACAATTTATTTCTACGTACATATAAATACTATGGTGAGAAAATCACATACACACACACATACTAAAATTCATCTACGAAAAATTAAACCTATTTCAACAACGCCCCTCCCCTCACAAATCACAGTCAGCCTAAAGTTCTTACAGATATACATACACAAAATCTCAAGGTAACATACAATCTATCAATCTCACAACCTAAATCACGATTAGCCTTAAACTCATATAGACATACATACACACAAATACGTATACATATACATGAACACCTTCACCTCACCTCTCATTAATCATGATATATATTTAATGATCACTTCGCCCCTCATAAATCACGATAAGCCTTAAATTTTCTACAGATATACATACAAAAATTCTCGAAGTCACATACAATCGATCAATCTCAACAATTCAAATTACGATCAGCCTTAAACTCCTACAGACATACATGCACAAAAATTCCTACGGACATATAAACAGCCAAATTCTTATAGATACATATTACAATAACACCGCCCGCCTACCTCAAATCAAGGACAGCCTTAAACTCCTACATATACATACATACACACACACACACAAATACGCACATTCTATCTATCTATCTATCACAACAACACCCTCCCCCACCTCAAATCACATTCAGCATTAAACTCCTACAAACATACATAGACACAGATTCCCACGGACACGTATTACATGAAGACTCTCACCTCACCTTTGATAAATCACAGACAGCCTTAAACTCTTACAGACATACATACGTACATGCACACAGATTCCCACGGATACATATTACAACAACTCCCCACCCTACACCAGACGATCTGCCGCAAATACATCCCGCCCCTCCACGAGCACAGCTTGGTTTAAATTCCAAGAAACATAAACTTCACCGAATTCCCGCGGTTACATATTACAAAACACCCTCACCTACCCAAATCACGGTCAGCCTTAAGGTCTTACAATCTAGACACACCCCGCCCTCCACCAAGCACAGCCAGACTTCAATTCCTACAGCTAGACACACCTCGTCCTCCAAGAATCATAGCCAGACTTCAAATCCTACAGCTAGACACACCCACAAATTTTCCGTCGGCATTAGGAAAAATCATTTCCATGATTTTCCCGTCGGCATTTGAAAAAAATAAACATGTTTTCCCGTCGGCATTTGAAAAAAATAAACATGTTTTCCCGTTGGCATCAGGAAATCATACACATATAAAAGCCTCAAACCTATAAACCCCTTAATGTATTCCTACAAAATATTCCGCACACAAATTCCCACGGATACATATTACAACAACACCCGCCCCCACCAAACACAGGCTGCCTTAAAGATACACCCGCAAATTCCCACGGTTACATGTTACAAAAACCTCACCTGCCCAAATCACGGACATCAACAAATTTCCACAGTCTAACAACAATCATAACTTTCCCATCGGTATTAGAAAAAATAAAGATGTTATCCCGTCGGCATTAGAAAATCATATACATATAACAGCTTCAAACATATAAACCCCCTTAATGTATTCCCACAAAATATTCTGCGCACAAGTTCCCACGGCCATACATACATACAAACATACATACACTTAATATAAACAAAAAAAGTTAATATAAACAAAAAACTCCTAATGTAAACAAAAAACACAGACGGACGGACGGACACACACACACGTAGGTATCAAATTTCACAAATTTCCAAGAATTTTAAAATTTCAGCCAAAATTTAACAATTTCAGCCACAATTTAACAATTTCAGCCCACAATTTAACAATTTTAATTGCGGCCGAACCGCTATTTCCCTACTACTAGTAGACTACATACGTACAAACAATTGGATATTCTTCTTTAAATACTATATGTACGAGATGAATGGTCGTCGTGATAGCGTATATTTATACATATATATAAACATATAGTTGTTTACATGACGCTACTGATTGTTATACACATCAATTCATATGCATGCGTACGAAAAAGCATGTGCCAAGTAAAAATACCATAAGGCAATGTCTATGTATTGGGGACAAAAAGGGGTTTAATACGAAATAATGCTTATTAAAGAAAATGTTTAAAGCTACGGTCAGACTTGTAAAACATTTGACCAAAATCATGAAATTTTTGATTGCCATAGATCTGACCACAAAATATTTTTGAGGGCAAACAACATTTAGAGAAAATAAATTTGTTTGTTAGCAAATAAAAGTTTCTCTAATGTGAACATAGTGTGACCACCCTCTGTCAAACATTTTTCGTCAGTTCGGTCAAAAAATTATTTGTTCTTACAAAGTTTTTGTATGAACAAACAGTGGCAAATGACGGCTGTTTCCAAGTGATGTATCTTCTAGTGTAAAAGTATAATAAAAAATCGCTAAAATTATGTTTGCTTAAACAACCATTTACACAGAACTTAATTTCATTCAGAGAGATGTTTTTTGTCGAAAAACGTCATAGCCACATAACATTTTTCAAATCACATGTGATTTTAAAAGTAATAGTGGTCTTGCAGATCTTTTGTAAAATCATATTGGATAAATATCTTGCAGAAATGATATACAATAGAAAAATTATTAAAAAGAGCAAAAAAAAAATATCTGCAAGACCAAAATTACTTTCAAAATCACATGTGATTTGAAAAATGTGATTTGCAGAATATGCCTGATAGGTATGAAAAATATACAAAAATTCCATAGCTTCACATGCTTTCTCTCCTTTCAGAGGCTGTATGCATACTTGATGAGTATCAAGGCATAAAACAAACAAACAGTAAATAAACTATAATTTTTTTGTGTGTCTGTTAATTTCCCAATTGTAAAAGGGGACTAACTGAAATTAAAAAAGCGCTAAAAGTTTTGTTTAATTACTTGTTCAAAAGCGCTATAACTGACGACACTGTCATAAAATAAAAATAAACAAACAGCTGTGCGTTAAAACCATTTGCTGCTCCAAAAATTTAATTATTAAAAGTGGAATTGATAAAAGGCTTGGCGAGTCAGATCGTAGTTCCAACAGTAATTTGGTACAGCATCCTTATTCTTTGCGTCTTTGCACCCATTTACTTACCCATTGCCTTTTTTTCTTTTCATTTTCTTCCTCCTCCAATAATGATGCTGCTCCACAGCTTAACACTAATATTTCACATATATTAAAATCTTCCATTATTATGACCGAGCACAATATAACGCAACGAAATCTTTTAAATTTTCCGTGACAAATTTATACTAAAATTTCTGGGAAATCAAGTTTTTAAATTTTGACACTTGAATTAAACATTTTGATTAAATATATTGTTTGACATAAATGTGACCGCACAGAAAATATTTTTTCCCATGTTTGCACATAACACTATTTGATGGGTCTTTGAACAAACAAAAGTGGTCAAAAAAATTTGATTAGTGTGACCACCAAACAAAGTCTCCTTAGTTTTGAAAAAAATTTATGGAAATGTGGGAAAGCAGATTTCGTGCAAATGTTTTCCCAATGTGACCGTACCTTAAGTAAAGTAAATATAAAGCAACATCAAGCAGGCTTCAGCGGTGGAGTGGCTAGTGCGGTTAGTAACTAAATGAAATATTCTTGGTTCTATGCACGGCAACTATATTTTGTAAATTTGTAAAAAATGTGAGATAAAACTTTATATATAGAAAATACAAGAACCGATTCTTTATTTTTGCTGATTTTCAATACCAATCGTGCCAAGACAAATGCGGTCGATTCAGTCCAATTCCAAACTATCTAACTCTTTTGGGAGCTTCAGAAAAGCACTTTCAAGCAAACGGTCAGACGGACAGACGGACATTCAACTTCCAGTTAAATTTCAAATGCTTGAATTTTAATTTTTCGAGTTCTTATTGTGTAATTGATTTATTGAACTGAATTTTGTTGATGTGATCCTAAACGTTTACATAATCCTCAACATAAGCTTTAATATAAATATTGTCATGTCTCACATAACAATGAACAGAAATAAAGGGTGTTTTTATAGATCTTTATAACTTAGAAATGGAATAAACACAGATGAATTTTTTAATTGACATGAATTTTACTTTATTTCAAAGATAATGTTCTGGCATTATAGCAGTGGATGTTGTCAATCGTTTCGGGCTTATCGGCGTGGAGTAGCGACTTTATATATGCCCACAGAAAAAAGTCTAGCCTAGGCCAGTTCACGGCCTCCAAGAAAAACTATGTGGTTACATAGTTATTGAATAAAACTATGTGGTTACCAAAAGTTTTATTCAATAAATAAATTGTGGCACGAGCTGTGTGACATCTTGTGCCGTCTTGTTGAATACACAGCTCTTGCACATCATGGATGAACAAAGAAGTCAGTAATCATGGCTCCATAGCGGTAACCGTTGCAACGCGTTGGCGGATAGAATGATTCGGGTCTTCCTCTACGCTACGCTATACAGCATCAATGACTTCTTATGTAGCACTGTGCGACGTCTGTGTGGATCCGTATTATCATTTAAGGTAAAAGTGGTACAAAAACGTTCCATAGTAAATCGAATTTATTGCTCTGATGGACAATTATATTGACCGTAAAATAGACGTAGTACGCGATACGTATTTCGAACAGAAGCATGATTTTCAAAATAAATTTGCACAAATTCGAAGCGTTGTTCAGGCGTCAGTCTATTTATGTTGAAATGCCAAACCAAACTAAACATAAAACACTTCACAGCTGACAAAATGGCTGCAAGTTAAAAAAGTGTTGCTAACTTAAGGTTTTATACATCTATAAAACACTCTTTATTATCTAATATACTACTCCCGACTTCACTTTGTAATGTAAATAACAGTCCGCTGGAAAGAAGGACTGGTGAAATACACAAAAGAACGGAATCATGTTAAAATTAATATACATACATACATACTTAAAAATTTTAATAAATACTTACTGTTATTTTATTTATAAACATTTATTTGAGCTAAAAGGTAAATTTTTTGGTTAAAAATAACAATTAAAATAGTTGTTATTTATTAATAACTTGATATTTCGCTACAACTTTGTGTAGCTTCTTCAGGAAACTAAAAGTTTTAAGTTCCACTAATGTATATTATACAAAATTAAAATTATTTGTCAAATTGAAAAACATTTTTAAACATCAAATTTTTTAAATTTGACAAAGAATTAATTTTTGAGCACTGCTTTCTAATTCTAAAGATTTGTTTTATATTTATTTTATATTTTTAGCTTCCACATAAACACATTTTATATATAATATAACATATTAATTGTTCTAATTAATACTGGACCACAGTTTTTATATTTAGAGAACTCTTGCGTATTTCTGATTGATGTAAGCTTTTGTGTGATAGTTATGAGGCCGAATTGATGCAGCTAACGTTTGGATCAGGTGCTTATCTCTTTTTGTAGATGAGTCATAGGAGTTAAAACTTCGTCCGCTAAAAAAAACAGAGTTCTTAAGTTATTAAAAGTAATAAAATTAATATGCTTGCATACGTGCAATGTGTATGCAAGGTTTCAACAAAATCGCTTGAGTTAAATTGGTATATTTAGAATTCTGAATTATATTAGCGTGCCCTCCCTCGTCCCTAGGTAAAAATTTTCAGCTTCTTAGATTTCTCTAGTTGGTTTCTCACCTATGCCTACTTTCGTATCAAATTTCAGATCTCTACCACAAATTTTCTTTTCTTTTTTTCATCTTAAACCTAAAATCTTTTGTGGTCAGTGTTTATGGTTTGTAACAAGTTTCCTTGGAAACGGAATATAATAAATTTTCAAATAGTATATTTTAATGTGGTAAGCCGAAGTTCATGGCTTGAGTTAAACGCTTTAAACTAATTTTTTAATTCTAAGCTTTATGAGTGCCTAAAAGGCTGTCGCCCGGCCTAAAAGGGTTTCTCCCCTAAGTTTGTAGAACAACGGCTTCGAGGTTAAGGCCTGACATAAAGATTTTCTTCACGAAAAGCTTAGAGTCACATTTTTTTATACACTCGTACATATATTTATTTATTGTATCTTCAAATATGAACTAACAATAAGTATTCAAATCTTAAATCTAAATATAATTATTAGGCCCAAGTGTCGGACATAAACTTAGCGATAGTAAATTAATAATACATAAGAGTCGTGCCAAGCAAAAAATAAAAAAATTAAAGTATCTTCAAGCACTTACGTCTGAAGTGTTGAGTATTATAGCCGTAGTGTCCTTCTTTTTTAAGCGGATGTGTCCAGTAAAATTCAAGATGTTACGATCAAGGGATTAGGATGGGACTCGAGTTTTGTTAAGTACTTGTCTGCGTATTTTGCAATTTCTGCCGTCACTAGTTGCATATTTAAATCACGATATAAATTTGATTTTTAATGTACCATGGAGCCGATGTTATCAAATGTTAAAATTTGTTTTGTCTTCGTTAGATTTTTCTCTCATATTAGTTTCAAAAGCGACTTGTATAATAGAAGTTTACAATCTATACTGAGGTTTGAATTTCTACGAATGAGCCAATGTATCTGAGCTAATTTAAGCATCGTCTGAGTCAGCTTTGCATCAATGTGATGTTTTAATGCCAGCCGTCGATCAAGGTGTACACCAAGGTATTTTACATGTGAATTTTCAGAAACAATATGAATGTTGATTCTAATGGGTGAGCAGGTATCCCTTCGTAGGGTAAATGTTACGTGAGCACACTTTTGTTCATTTACCTTTATTTGCCATAAGTTCAACCACAGTTCAAGCTGGCTAATATGTTCATGTAGATATCGGGATGCCTCGCTGGGGCTTTCACGCATACTAAGGAAGGCTGTGTCATCGGCAAATGTTGATGTGTGGATATTACTACTAACAGGCAAATCACAAGTATATATCAAATACAAAACTGGCCCTAGTATACTACCCTGAGGCACGCCGGCGGCGACAGATTCACTCATGAAGTTTCCTTCAGCTACACTAAATTTCCGAGCAAAAATGTAACTCTCCAAAAGCTAACTTATTGGCCTACATGTTTCAGCCTTGGTTGGATGCTTGCCTGGCTTTGGAATTATTTTAACTTTAGCAATCTTCCAGTTATGAGGATAATACTCCAGTCTTAAAATTGCATTAAAAGTATATAGCCGGGTTCTAACTGCAATACAGGGCAATTCTATGAGCATCTTGTTACTTATCCCATCAATACCCGGAGATTTTTTCGGGTTGAGTTCAGCAATTCGTTTTTGAACGTGATGCAATTTAACTTTAAAGGACGAGGAGGTAAAGCAACTACGTTCGGCAAATCAACAGCACTAGTACAAGTGTTTGGGGTGAAAACAGTTTTCAATTGATCAGCAAACAAATTACTTTTTTCAGAATCACTTCTGACCCAACCACCATTAGAAGTGCGCAGAGGTGGTTTAAACTCTACTGGTCTTTATAAGTTTCTACAAGCACGCCACAAAGAGTAATTTGAGGCTGGTGTGGTATCAAGACCTTCCAAATACTTTTCAAACGATGTAGTTTTTGCAGATGAAAGCAAATCTGTGAGCCGTTTTGTGCATTCATTCAAATCTGCTTTTATGCTGGGGTGACCGTGCTATTGCCCTTCCTTTTGCTTCATTAAGGCTGGCAATATTAGATTCAACGTCCTCGGGTGTTCTGATTTCAATGCTCTCAGTGCAATGAGTACTGAGATACTGTTTGAAGCCCAGCCAATTGATACGCTTGATCGTGCGCACATGTGAATGAGATAAAACACCTCCCTGTGAGTTAAAAATTATAATAATTGTTGGGGAGTGATCAGAGGATATATCTAGACAGGTCTCAGTACTAATCAAATCCCGAGATATATTTCTTGTTACGCCAAAATCTATAACATCTGGAATTTTGTGTCTGTCAGTAGGCCAGTGTGTTGGCTCACCGCTCGAAATGACGTCCAAGCCCATTTTGGAAACTGCGTTGAACAATGCTCGACCCCTAGGTGTAATAAGGCGGGAGCCCCAGTACGTATGTTTGACATAGTAATCGCTAGCTGCCAGGAAAAGAGGTCCAAGCGTTTTATAGAATTTCTCGTATTGACCCTCGGTGATGGAGAATCTAGGAGGTGAGTAAACCGATGACACCACGAAACTACCACAAAAATCTTCGACGCAGATGTTCGTTGTCTGCAGATATTCTTTACAGATGTTTTCTAGTACATAATGCTTGCGCCTCGATTTTATAAGAATTGCTGCGCTACCGCATGATCTACCTCTCGAGTCCTTTGAGTCATATAGGGTATAACCGTTAATTTTAAAACGGCTTCGCAAAGTCAAGTGCGTCTCAGAGACCAGCATTATGTCTATATTTTTTTCCGCTAGAAAGAGCTCGAGTTCATTTTTATGTTCGCGAATGCCGTTTGCGTTAGTATATAGGAATTGCTTGTTCTCCCAGAAAGCAATTAAAATAGATAACGATAGATAACGGAATTTCACTACTAGGGGGCGCTGTAGGCAGTAAAGTTTTGTGTCTTCGCTAAATACTGGTATGAGAGTTGCCATATGGTGGTGAAAAAGGGTAAAAGGAGTGTGTATTTGCTAAATAATGGTGTGAGCGTTGCCATAGTGAGATGAAAAAAGGCTAAAAAGGATAGTGAATTGGCTAAATGAAGCATGTTGATGCCAGATGGCAACGCCGTATATAGGTGAAATGTGTGTGAGTTGGCTAAGTCTTGATCAATGTATCTGAGTTTACCCCAAAAGTAATTAAATTTATCTTAATAGCTTTTTGGTAAGCAGCTGTGTGTTAGATAAGTGTAGATGACAGTAGTGGAGAAAGGAGAGATAATAGCGGGTTGTGAGTTTGCTAAGTCTGGATCATTTTGGCTTAACCAAATGTAATTAAATTTATTTAAATTGGTTTTGGATGAGCTATAAAAGTTTTGGTGTGCTAAAAAAGTGTAGATGGCAGTAGTGGAGAAAGGAGATAAAATATCGGATTGTGAATTGTTAAGTGCCAATCGGTGAGGCTTGGCTTATGGTGCTAAGTAGTAAATGGAGTTGAGATTTGTATTTAACGCCTAATAGTATGCACGCATGAATTGTAGTTGGAATTGATAAAGGTATTTTGTGTTGTTATACACGCGAACCGCAGCAAAAAAAGTTAAGATTTTCTTCATACTTTTTTTTCAAATGCTTTGAGAATAGTAACGCCTAACAATAGGTTCTTTTGTATACAGGTATGATGATGATGATGATGAGCCAGCCAAGGCATTAGTGGGAGTATTGGTGTATGCGTTTGTTTTATCGAATTAAAAAGAAAGTATTTGATGATTTAGGGAAATATGTACATATGTATGTTATTTAGTAAAGGCACATGCCATGTGTTCGTATAAAATTTCTAATTGATATTTTTGTTTAATTATTTCCATATGTAAATTCTGTTATTTTTTTATATTGTTAATTTTGTTAGAAAAAAATGTGTGTGCGGAGATTCATAGTAAAAAGGAGAAGAATTCCTAGATTTGTGAGTGCATGTGCTAATAGAAAATATGTTAATTAGAGTTAGCATTTTATATGTAGGTAAACGGGATGTAATAATTTGTGTGGGTTTGATCGCCCGGTGTTCGTATAAAAATTCTAGTTGATATTTTTGTTTAATAATTTGCATATGTTAATTCTATTATTTATTATATTTTTTTAATTTTGTTAGACATTTTAGTGCGGATATACATAAAAAGGAGATGAATTCCTAGATTTGTGAGTGCATGTGCGAATAGAAAATATGTTAATTAGGGTTAGGATTTTATAAGTAAACGATCGTGAGTGGAATAGGAAAGGGTTTAAAATGTAGTGAATTTGGTCAGCGTTACACGTGTATGTATGTATGTATGTATGTATGGATAGGAGTGGATGTGTGTATGGATATGAGTGTGGCGTGAGGGAACAAATGCAATGTTTATGTGCATTAGCTTATCTATTGATATTTTGTTTGTATTATATTGTTGTTCTTGATTTTGACTATAAAGGTCCAATCGTGGAACATTTTAAACTTAGTTAGTGAAATTCAATTTCAAGTGCTATCAACTAAATAAAAAAAAAAAAGTAAAAAAAAATTAAATTAAATTGAAAATGCAATCCAGTCCGCTGATAATATCTTTGGAGGATGACTTTGACAAGGTACACCCTTCGGTTAGCCCACTTTCCATTGATACGTTGACAGAATTCAATCTTAATGATTCGGTGGAAGAAGTAATTTTCCACTACATCAAGTCTGGAAGGAACAGGAAATTGCTAAGAACCAGATGGGATATCATAAACATTTTTTTGAGGATGAGGTATACGAATTCTTGTACGATGATGAAGGGGATAAGCTGCTATCGACATTTAATGAAGAATTTCGGTGCGACGAAGTTGGGGATAAAATAATATTAGATGTAAACTTTAAATAAAATCATTAGATTGAAATTATATAAGCGGAATCTATTTAACATTATATAAAAAAAAATAAAAATAAAAATAATAATAATATAGAGATAAAATAAAATACAATCGTTAATAAAATTTCAATAATAACTAGTGAAAAGAGAAAACTTAATTAATAAATAGAGAGAGAGAGAGAGAGATATGTATATATCTTGGATATGAAAAATGTATAAATAATTTGTACTGGTGTATAAAAGTTCACAGTTTAATATAAGTTACAAAACAATGAGCACCAACGAGGAGTTAATTTCTACCTTCAATAAATTGAACGCAGGCAGAGACTTAGTGTGAAGGATATGCTATCTCTAGAGGAGTATCATATAACTGGAGCTGAGCGTATTACTACCAAGTATGGGGAAACTATTGTCTTAGAACTGGAAACGAACATTTTATATTGAAAATTTATCTACGGGCGCTTATCTTATTACTAAATATCCTATAAATGATAGCAATAATAGTGATTTATACAGATTGGAGTTGAAGCCAGTTCCTCCTGTAAGAGATTATTATCCCTTTGCTACATATAAATAGAAACTATTTAAAAAGTGTTTAAGGAAATATTTTAAATAAAAACAAGAAGAAAAAAATGAAATTGCATGAATATTTGTTTAATTTATACGAATTCAACCATATAAAAATATACATACGTAAGTATATAAGACGAGGATTTGATAAATCAATGAGTAGTTTTCATTAAGATTTTAAACTGTTCTAGTTTAAAATCTTAATGATGAGTAATGGATTTTATAAACGATTTTTTACAAGAGTTCGGAAATATAATTTTCGAAGAATATCTGTCTTTTCTTCGGGCATTCAAAACTGATTATGAGAATTTTGATGATAGAATACCTTGCTCTCATGACGAAAATTCAAATGAAGACGTTGTTGGTATGTGTACGTGTTACTTTTTTCATATGAAAAAACTAAGGGTGAAGAAGATTATTGATACATATAGAAGCTTATTTCATCACTTTTTATCGACTGCCACCGCTAACCGAAAGGAAGATTGAGACGAATTAATAAACATTTTTAAACAAAATTTATAATTAAATTTTATAATTTACATTAAAAAAAAAATAAACAAAATGTTTGAAAGTAAACATAATTTAAATATTTTTTATTTTTCTTAGACAACATATATGTATGTATGTATGCATGTATGTAATTGTATACGTGTATACGTCAACTTATTTACACAATGACAGATAGATAGAGCATAGTATTTAAGATATTTCCAATATAAAGGGATTTTTTAGAGCGAAGTCATCATCAGTTTAAAATTTACTTCCGAGGTGTATAGTAAACAAATTAAAATTCTCTTTTGAAAATGGAAAATAAAATGAGAAACTTTTTCGAACAACCAAGGAAACCTCAAATACAGGATGTGGTTTTTGAGCTGGAGTACTTCCTGAATTTAAAATTAAAAATTTCTTGTGGTTTTTCAACTCTAAATAGATTTAAGCCAATGATATGGCTACATTATAAAAATAAACATTTTATTGGATTGGATCGGGAAGAGTGGCTACGTTTAATGCACTATAAAACCTATATTAGCAGTGTCCTTTCTCAGAAAGAATTTTTAAATTCAGTAAATTTGATAGATGACAGTACTGAAAGGAATACAGCCTATATATTTCAATATAAAAACGGTAGCTATCGTTTAATTATTCAGCAGGACAACTACAAAATTAAAATAGAGCCAGATACGTGGAAGTCTCTACTTGGTATTGGAATATTTCTAACTTCAATTTTATGTTGGAACGGCATCCTCAGGAAACAAATTCTACATTTTTATTATGATTTTTATATTCCAACGTGTTCTATGTTAAGAAAAACTAGTATACAACTGAGTGAAATAAAAGGAATTAATGAAAAAGATATTGAAGTTGATCTGACACGTCTTTGTTACGAAATAGGAAAAAAAATGCAAAACAAAATTGTAACAGACGTAAAAATACACAGACTATTGCTAAGAATGGATAATAAATGAAATAAAAACTATAAATAAATTAATTAAACAAATTTTATTTTTTCTGTTTTTTTTATTCCACATTGTTTTTTATTTGGGATTTTATTAAAAAGTTTAAACATAAATGTCCATAATTAAATCCATTCAATTTCTGATATCTCTTATAGTTATACTTTATATTGTTTCCCAAATATCTTAAAACTTCTAAGGGTGGTTGAAGATTACCAAAACTATCAAAATATGCCACATTATTATTATTTTTATAATATGCTACCCAATGTGTACCATATCTGGTATTAGAGTCTAAGTTTATAATTCCACATTCTATCCTGAGTGGAATATTAGGAAGTTCATCTCTCATATAAACTCCTCAAATGCAACCTTAGCGTTATCTCTTCACCTCTAAAGTTTATTAAACGTCCTTCTTGATCAACAATCCAAATTTTAAGATATGTTATTTCCTTAACGTTTACTGGTAGATAAACTAGATTATTAGGGTTCACGTCTAATTTATAACCTGGAGGAACGTCTAAAGCAAACTCGTGAAGTATATGTGCTGGAGAGTCATTCATGTATGCTCCTTGTATTATATTACATTGAATTTGTATAGCATTAACTTTCAGAATATTTACAACTTGATTAGATAAATGTACTATTCCTGCCTTTAAAGATTTTTCCGCAAAACCAAGCAATTTACCAATTGATCGCGTTCGATTAAAATAAATTGTGTCGTGTGAAGAACTAATTTCTATTTGTAAAGTATTATTATTCGGTTCAATTATTATGGTTTTATTAAAATTAGTTTTTTTATATTGTGTAGTTATGTAATCGACAATGTCTTGCAACTCATAAGACCCTATGGGAATTTCAATAACTGTATCTCCAATATGGAAAAGATTATTATCGTAGTCTACATTCGGAATAGAATTATATGAATGGAAATCGATTAGGGAGCATTCATACTCATCCGTTAAAATTATAGGTGGGAAATAATTTGCTTTTAAAATTGAAGAGTTTCCGCTTAATGCTAATGTTATTGACATGGTGAATGCTCAATTGTAAGTGAAATAATAATGCTTTAAAGTAGTTGTTTAATTTATTTCTAGTTTATTTGCTTATTTTATAATATTTCAGTTTTATTTATCCATGAATTATGTTGACTTGGAAAACCTAACCATTTAACATATGCCTTATTTCCTCTAGTTCTCAATACTTTTTCAACCAGAAACGTGTTCGGAAAACGTGTGCTATGTATTTCCTCCTTATAGAAACCTCCTTTAATTTCATGTCCTTGATAGTCTTCCAACAAAAATGTTATAGGATAAGTGTTCTGTATCGATCTTATTTTAAATATTTCCGTTATCCAGTTTGGAGTGTATCCCTTCTCAAAACCATTTTTGTATTTACTAATGCGGACGTAATCTCCAACTTTATATCGTGAAGGCTTGAAAATTTTCAAATTACTATATACAGTATTCAAGAGATGCGTTTCATTGTTATGGGTTACGTCATTTGGTGCCATTTTTATTTTTCCATGTTTTTTCTTATTATACTTTTTAATCAAACCTTTATAAAAATCAATCCATTTATAAGTTTCGTTGTTACTAAACTCTTTCCACATCATCTCTTTCAAGGTTCTATTGAAGCGTTCAGCAATTGAAGCTTTCATTACACTATATGTAGAGTAGTGATTAATTGAATATTTTTGCATCAACCCTCCAAACTCTTTATTGAAAAACTCTCTACCATCATCTGTCTGTAAATTTTTAGGAACACGCCTCATACCAAGTATTTTCTTGAATGCATTACAAACTTCTGAGGCAGTTTTAGATTTAATTGCTTCAGCCCACGCATATTTTGAAAATGTATCTATTACAGTTAACATATATTTATAACCATTATTATATGCTGAATAATTTCCCATTTCTACCAAGTTCTTCCGCGCTCGTGAATGAAGCTCATTAACTACTGCTCTTTTTTCCATTGTATGGTGATATTGTTGTCATTACCTTATATATATCTATTATTTTCTTATTTAAATCTTTTATTTCATTTCTTAGCAGTACAATTTCTTCACTTATTCCCCTTTTTAAATTGTTTTTCATGTGTCTTATTTGTAAAATCAAATAAGCTTTGTTAACAGCATCAAGTCCATCCAAAGGTTTATAATCCTTTTATTATCAATGTTTATTTTATTTCCATCCAGTGTAAAACCAAAATGCTTCAAAAGATATTTTATTCTTCCTTCGTTACTAGACGTTTGATTAAAATAATGACCGAATTTGTCGACAGTCATACTCTTTGTTTTATCACCTCTACTCAATTATATTTGCTTGTCTCAATTCTTCAATTATTGATACTATTTCATTAGAATGATTATTATTTCCAGCTTGTTGTGATGCTGTTAACAGTCTCAATCGATCTACAATTTCATTAGGATTGTTCCAGTATATATAGTTTGGTTTATTAAGATTTACTCTCAATAAACCTTCACCAATGTGAGTAGTAGCAAATAATTTATTAATTATTTCTTTGTGTTTGAAACCTCTATTTCCTTTAAGTCGGTTACTGGGATCGTAGTTTACTCTATGTGCATTTGTATCAATCAAAATTCGTTTATATATATCTAGTTCAGTTGAGTCATAGTCTTCCGGCCTTTTGTGAAATAGTAATGAATAAAGGCCTGGAGTTACTGCCTAAGATTTATTTTCTATGGTTATTTTGTCATCACTTAGCTTAAGATATGAATTTCCAAATTTCCAATCACCATCTTCATCCTTATAAGGCCCAAATATGGTATCGAGATTTTTGTTTTCAAACAAATCTGTTAAATTAAATTTCCAATCATCAGGTTGGGAATAAAATGATTCATTCAAGTGTGAATCTTCTTTATTTTCACTTTTCCCTGGTAAAGGACTAAAACACTCTTTTTTAGTGGGAGTACTGGCAATAATCTTTTTCTGATGTCCTTTAAATTTACTATAATTTTCAGATTTAATTCTTTCATCAGAAAATTTCAATGGATCTAATGAACTTTCATCAGATAATTTTACAAGTTTTTTAAGTGGTTCGGTTATAGGTTTAAATGTATGTTCTAATTTATTAAACGATTCTGGTTCACCTTGTTTGATACTGTCGAATATTTTTTTTATAATTTTTCTTGATTTCACTAATTCTTTTAATATACTTTCTTCCATGTTGGCTTGCTGGAGAATAGCTCAGTTAGTAACAAACAGGTTTTTAAACAGCTAAACAGCTTTTTTAAGCAACAGAAGCTTTTTAAACAGCGGAACAGCCTTTTGAAACAGCTAAACAGCTTTTTTAAAGAGCTAAACAGCTTTTTGAAACAGCTAAACACGTTTTTTTAACAGCTTTTTAAACAGCTAAAAAGCTTTTTTAAACAGCGGAACAGCCTTTTTAAACAGCTAAACAGCTTTTTAAACAGCTAAGCAGCTTTTTTAAACAGCTAAACAGCCTTTTGAAACAGCTAAACAGCTTTTTTAAACAGCAAAACAGCTTTTTAAACAGCTAAACAGCTTTTTAAACATCCAAACAGCTGTTTTAAACAGCTAAATAGCTTTTAATTAGAAAATGTTCGCGGCAGTTGAATGAATATTTATAACTAAGGTTAAATGAAAACATCAAAGCCTTTTCTATAGCGTCCATTCCATACATCATCATCCTTGCTGATCACAAGAAATCCATATTTCTCCTTCCAACATTAATTGCATATATTATGAAACATTTTGAGACTCATATCACTTCCAACATGATCACTATAAATATGTTTTAAATTTAAGTCGTCTTGTTTAAATATTATGATAAAGTTTGCATTATCTCGTATTAAATGTTTAGGAATACGTGTATACGTTCGACATAAATAAAATGAATCAATGTCGCTATGACGACCCATACAAATATATGATCTAATATTATTCTGCTTTTCGCATGCAACATCATCAAATATCATTACAGAGTTTGCCTTTGCTTTATCAACTGATCAACTGACATCTTCATCCTCTGTAAATGTGTAAAGACCTATTCCCTTTACTGATGAAATTAGTCTTTCTAGATACTTATATTTTGGGTGTTGTAATGACTTTGAATACAAGTAAATGTTTTTAAACTTTAATCCATTTGGGCTTCGATTAAACTGAGCATTACATTTGTTTTCCCGCAATTAGATGGGCCTACTAGTAATGCTCTTATAGAGTTTGGTAATAGGCAACTATGTTTAGTTCGACTATTGTATTCAATGAAATCGAAATTTCTTACTAAGATATTTGAATGTTGCCTAATCAAATGCATCTTTACAACTGAAAGTTATATTAAACAAGTTTGAATTTATTTACAGAAATAATTAAAAGTATAAATGATTGTGTATTCAAATAAAAAAGTTAATGCGAAACAGACAGTTCAAGGAAAAGGACTGGTAAATAGTTTGATTAATTCATTACCAGTTGATTTCCATTTGCCTGGATATAAATTTTGTGGACCTGGAACAAAATTAGAAAAACGGTTGAAGAGAGGAGATAGAGGAATTAATCCATTGGATGCTGCTTGTCGAGTTCATGATATTGCTTATTCTCAGAGTACTGATATTAAAAAACGTCATCAGGCGGATAGAGAACTAGCTAATAAAGCTTGGGAGAGGGTAACAGCTAAAGACAGCACACTCGGAGAAAAAATAAATTCGTACCTTGTAACAAACGCAATGAAAGCTAAAGTAAAATTTGGTTTGGGTGTTAAATCCAAAGACTTTAAGAAAACTTGTAAGCAAAACCATTTTCGTAATGCGATTAAAGCAGCTACAACTATCTTAAGAAAAAATAAGCCTACAGATACAAAAGATGGTATAAAAACTGCGCGAAATACTATTAAATATTATTTTCTTGGAAAAAAATCGGAAGTAAATATTCCAAGAATTATCAGAGTTCCTAAAATTGGCGGCTTATTACCTTTGATACTGATATTTACAGCACTTGGAGCATTAGGTGCAATGGCTTCTGGAGGTTCACAAACTGCTAAAGCCATTACTATAGCTAAAAATGGTAGAGAACAGTTGGAAGAAAATAAACCTCATAACAGAGCATTAGAGGCAATAGCAATAGGAAAAGGTCTCTATCTGAAACCTTATAAAAACGGATATTCTATACAAAAACTACATCAAAAAACTATTAAATCAGCTACCCAATAGACCATTAACAGATATGGATTTAAGAACTTTTGGAAAGAAGCATATTCTTCACTTTAGAGGAGTTTATATGAGAGATGAACTTCCTAATATTCCACTCAGGATAGAATGTGGAATTATAAACTTAGACTCTAATACCAGATATGGTACACATTGGGTAGCATATTATAAAAATAATAATAATGTGGCATATTTTGATAGTTTTGGTAATCTTCAACCACCCTTAGAAGTTTTAAGATATTTGGGAAACAATATAAAGTATAACTATAAGAGATATCAGAAATTGAATGGATTTAATTATGGACATTTATGTTTAAACTTTTTAATAAAATCCCAAATAAAAAACAATGTGGAATAAAAAAAACAGAAAAAATAAAATTTGTTTAATTAATTTATTTATAGTTTTTATTTCATTTATTATCCATTCTTAGCAATAGTCTGTGTATTTTTACGTCTGTTACAATTTTGTTTTGCATTTTTTTTCCTATTTCGTAACAAAGACGTGTCAGATCAACTTCAATATCTTTTTCATTAATTCCTTTTATTTCACTCTGTTGTATACTAGTTTTTCTTAACATAGAACACGTTGGAATATAAAAATCATAATAAAAATGTAGAATTTGTTTCCTGAGGATGCCGTTCCAACATAAAATTGAAGTTAGAAATATTCCAATACCAAGTAGAGACTTCCACGTATCTGGCTCTATTTTAATTTTGTAGTTGTCCTGCTGAATAATTAAACGATAGCTACCGTTTTTATATTGAAATATATAGGCTGTATTCCTTTCAGTACTGTCATCTATCAAATTTACTGAATTTAAAAATTCTTTCTGAGAAAGGACACTGCTAATATAGGTTTTATAGTGCATTAAACGTAGCCACTCTTCCCGATCCAATCCAATAAAATGTTTATTTTTATAATGTAGCCATATCATTGGCTTAAATCTATTTAGAGTTGAAAAACCACAAGAAATTTTTAATTTTAAATTCAGGAAGTACTCCAGCTCAAAAACCACATCCTGTATTTGAGGTTTCCTTGGTTGTTCGAAAAAGTTTCTCATTTTATTTTCCATTTTCAAAAGAGAATTTTAATTTGTTTACTATACACCTCGGAAGTAAATTTTAAACTGATGATGACTTCGCTCTAAAAAATCCCTTTATATTGGAAATATCTTAAATACTATGCTCTATCTATCTGTCATTGTGTAAATAAGTTGACGTATACACGTATACAATTACATACATGCATACATACATACATATATGTTGTCTAAGAAAAATAAAAAATATTTAAATTATGTTTACTTTCAAACATTTTGTTTATTTTTTTTTTTAATGTAAATTATAAAATTTAATTATAAATTTTGTTTAAAAATGTTTATTAATTCGTCTCAATCTTCCTTTCGGTTAGCGGTGGCAGTCGATAAAAAGTGATGAAATAAGCTTCTATATGTATCAATAATCTTCTTCACCCTTAGTTTTTTCATATGAAAAAAGTAACACGTACACATACCAACAACGTCTTCATTTGAATTTTCGTCATGAGAGCAAGGTATTCTATCATCAAAATTCTCATAATCAGTTTTGAATGCCCGAAGAAAAGACAGATATTCTTCGAAAATTATATTTCCGAACTCTTGTAAAAAATCGTTTATAAAATCCATTACTCATCATTAAGATTTTAAACTAGAACAGTTTAAAATCTTAATGAAAACTACTCATTGATTTATCAAATCCTCGTCTTATATACTTACGTATGTATATTTTTATATGGTTGAATTCGTATAAATTAAACAAATATTCATGCAATTTCATTTTTTTCTCCTTGTTTTTATTTAAAATATTTCCTTAAACACTTTTTAAATAGTTTCTATTTATATGTAGCAAAGGGATAATAATCTCTTACAGGAGGAACTGGCTTCAACTCCAATCTGTATAAATCACTATTATTGCTATCATTTATAGGATATTTAGTAATAAGATAAGCGCCCGTAGATAAATTTTCAATATAAAATGTTCGTTTCCAGTTCTAAGACAATAGTTTCCCCATACTTGGTAGTAATACGCTCAGCTCCAGTTATATGATACTCCTCTAGAGATAGCATATCCTTCACACTAAGTCTCTGCCTGCGTTCAATTTATTGAAGGTAGAAATTAACTCCTCGTTGGTGCTCATTGTTTTGTAACTTATATTAAACTGTGAACTTTTATACACCAGTACAAATTATTTATACATTTTTCATATCCAAGATATATACATATCTCTCTCTCTCTCTCTCTATTTATTAATTAAGTTTTCTCTTTTCACTAGTTATTATTGAAATTTTATTAACGATTGTATTTTATTTTATCTCTATATTATTATTATTTTTATTTTTATTTTTTTTTATATAATGTTAAATAGATTCCGCTTATATAATTTCAATCTAATGATTTTATTTAAAGTTTACATCTAATATTATTTTATCCCCAACTTCGTCGCACCGAAATTCTTCATTAAATGTCGATAGCAGCTTATCCCCTTCATCATCGTACAAGAATTCGTATACCTCATCCTCAAAAAAATGTTTATGATATCCCATCTGGTTCTTAGCAATTTCCTGTTCCTTCCAGACTTGATGTAGTGGAAAATTACTTCTTCCACCGAATCATTAAGATTGAATTCTGTCAACGTATCAATGGAAAGTGGGCTAACCGAAGGGTGTACCTTGTCAAAGTCATCCTCCAAAGATATTATCAGCGGACTGGATTGCATTTTCAATTTAATTTAATTTTTTTTTACTTTTTTTTTTTTATTTAGTTGATAGCACTTGAAATTGAATTTCACTAACTAAGTTTAAAATGTTCCACGATTGGACCTTTATAGTCAAAATCAAGAACAACAATATAATACAAACAAAATATCAATAGATAAGCTAATGCACATAAACATTGCATTTGTTCCCTCACGCCACACTCATATCCATACACACATCCACTCCTATCCATACATACATACATACATACATACACGTGTAACGCTGACCAAATTCACTACATTTTAAACCCTTTCCTATTCCACTCACGATCGTTTACTTATAAAATCCTAACCCTAATTAACATATTTTCTATTCGCACATGCACTCACAAATCTAGGAATTCATCTCCTTTTTATGTATATCCGCACTAAAATGTCTAACAAAATTAAAAAAATATAATAAATAATAGAATTAACATATGCAAATTATTAAACAAAAATATCAACTAGAATTTTTATACGAACACCGGGCGATCAAACCCACACAAATTATTACATCCCGTTTACCTACATATAAAATGCTAACTCTAATTAACATATTTTCTATTAGCACATGCACTCACAAATCTAGGAATTCTTCTCCTTTTTACTATGAATCTCCGCACACACATTTTTTTCTAACAAAATTAACAATATAAAAAAATAACAGAATTTACATATGGAAATAATTAAACAAAAATATCAATTAGAAATTTTATACGAACACATGGCATGTGCCTTTACTAAATAACATACATATGTACATATTTTCCCTAAATCATCAAATACTTTCTTTTTAATTCGATAAAACAAACTCATACACCAATACTCCCACTAATGCCTTGGCTGGCTCATCATCATCATCATCATACCTGTATACAAAAGAACCTATTGTTAGCCATTACCATTCTCAAAGCATTCGAAAACAAAAAGTATGAAAAAAATCTTAACTTTTTTTGCTGCGGTTCGCGTGTTTAACAACACAAAATACCTTTATCAATTCCAACTACAATTCATACGTGCATACTATTAGGCGTTAAAAACAAATCCCAACTCCATTTACTACTTAGCACCATAAGCCAAGCCTCATCGATTGGCACTTAACAATTCACAATCCGTTATTTTATCTCCTTTCTCCACTACTGCCATCTAGACTTTTTTAGCACACCAAAACTTTTTTAGCTCATCCAAAACCAATTTAAATAAATTTAATTACTTTTGGTTAAGCCAAAATGATCCAGACTTAGCAAACTCACAACCCGCTATTATCTCTCCTTTCTCCACTACTGTCATCTACACTTATCTAGCACACAGCTGCTTACCCAAAACCTATTAAGATAAATTTAATTACTTTTGGGGTAAACTCAGATACATTGATCAAGACTTAGCTAACTCACACACATTTCACCTATATACGGCGTTGCCATCTGGCATCAACATGCTTCATTTAGCCAATTCACTATCCTTTTTACCCTTTTTTCATCTCACTATGGCAACGGTCACACCATTGTTTAGCAAATACACACTCCTTTTACCCTTTTTCACCACCATGTGGCAACTCTCATACCAGTATTTAGCGAAGGCACAAACCTTTACTGCCTACAGCGCCCCCTAGTAGTGAAACTCCGTTATCTATCGTTATCTATTTTAATTGCTTTCTGGGAGAACAAGCAATTCCTATATACTTGCGTTCCAGAAACATAATTTTAATGCATTCATGGCTTATTAACTATTGCTTGAAGCAGTGTATTCTGCATACGCAGCATTCTTGCATCAAGCTAGTCATATTTGTTCTAACGATATTCATGGTTTGCACCAAGTTGTCTATTGTAGCCTCCAAGCGACTGAAATTAAAGCTAGCGTTCGTATTTGATGAATTTTCTGGTGGTGACAAGTTTTGCGAGGGAGCAGAATTGATCTTTACTGCGTCAGCATACGATAAGTGTGTACTAATTCGTTGAGTCACTTGAGGATAATTAGCGATGTTAGAATTTATTGTTTGGACTGGTGTTATTGTTGGTCTTTGGCTCATAGTCTGCTTAACAAATGAGTACACAGGACAGCCCCTGTAGTTGGCCGTGTGATTGCCACCACAATTGCTAAATTTTTTTTTCTTTTGGTTGTCTTTAGGCTTATTGCAAATAGCAGTACCGTGAAATTCTCCGCACACAACACACACAGTAGGCAATTTGCAGTATAATTTTGTATGGCCATATTCCTGACAATTATGACACTGTACAGGTCCTGCACGCTTGTGGGGCTCTTCTACTGTGATTTTACGATGTAAAAGATATTTCAGTTCATATATAGGATGCGTCTTATTTTTTTTTTTTAATTTTATGTCATTCGGCTCTAGTTCAACTCGAAACAGAGGTTGGGCAATCTTCTCCCTATTCAATATATTAATCACATTTTTTACTTTAAACCCCTGGCTTACGAGTTCGCATTTTACTTCTTCTGGATTAACATATGAATCAATGCTCTTCAAAACGATTTTCATGCCTTTAGAACTCTTGAGCTGATAGGTATAAAAATTTGATTTTGTTTTTACAAGTTCTGCTACCAGTTTTCTGAAATCTTCTTCCTCATATATTTGTATTTTAGTTTCATCAATGTTACCGCGTTTTAGTGGAATTATATGAAACTTATTCTCACCAATAGACGACATTATTCTTTTGATGAGGGCATTCGAGTTTTTTTCTCTTACGTAAATTGGTGGTGGCTTGTAAGAATTGGTTGAAGCTATATCAGTCTGGTCGTTTTTGGTTTGCAATATTGCAAAACGATTTGCACGATTGGTGGAGACAGTGTCTTTATCCGTCGAGAACTTCGGTACGGATAATAGTTTAGCCGAATTTGGGCTTCGTTGGCGCTTTACCACTGTTATATATCTGTCCATTCCGATTTGGGTCTTAGGTTTTTGGCTATATGCATACATTTTTGTATGGCTCCATATATTACATCTTATTTCTATATATGGATTCACATAGAGCAGAGCTTAATAATTAAATTTCCATATATGAGCTCATATATTATAATACATTTTATATATTAGGCCATATATCAATTCATATATAATACTTTTGCCATGTATAATCCCATACATTTCCATACATGAATGCAGACATACTCACATACATTTATACGCATTCATATATTAAAAATATATGGACCATAAATTTTTTTTAGCTGGGTGGGTATAGTTTTTTTTTGGATGGGTGCACAACAGCATTTCTGATGTTTGAGTTATGTTACATGATTTAAGTTCAATTTTGATGATGAATTCAATTCCATGGTTGAAATTTCTGTACCAGCTTTAGTTAAAAAATTATGACACGGGTATTTTTTTTTTAATAAAACACTATAAATTTAGAGCAAATTTTATTTTACTAAATTCTTATAATAAAAAAAACGTTCTCTTATTTGCTTTTCTTGTTAAAGCTGAAGGCAGAGAGCTATTCTGAATGTTCCAACAATAGTCAGCCATCATGTGTGTGTTCCAGTAGCCCAAATAGCGTTCCTCCAGAGGTCCTGATGGAACTGCTTGCCCTGTTCTTCACTTAGGCCACCAAGATTGGTGGGAAAATAGTTATGTTACATCCAAGTGCTGTTGAGAAAATTCAGAACTTTTCTTCTTTGCCAAAAAAAATTTGTAACAAGCCAAACAAACTCATTCTATGCCGTTTTCTTAATATCTGTCATAGTGTCCGTAAAATTTGAGTCTTTTATTAATGATCTTCTTTTTATGGGCAGTCAAAAATTTCCGCTTTTATCTTTTCTGCTCTCAGTTTTGTAAATTTGTTTGATAGGAAAAGGAAACAACTTCAATTTTTAGTACTCTTTATGGGAATTGTTTAAGTTTAACATTTTTTGTAACTTATTAAGTAAAATATTTTTTATTAAAAATACATTTTAAATGATTATAGAGGAGTTAAGATAGATCTTATTCGCATTTCACTGTTGCTAATGCAGATCATCAGGGAACCTTTACCCAAAAATTTCTTAGAACAACTAGAGTTAATATGTTAAACTTTATTTAAACAAATGAGAACAAAGAAACAAGAACTCAATAATCAACATGTTTTATATTTTCTTACTTTACCATTGCTAATTCGGGATTATTAGTGCGTTATTAAATGTTAAACTTTAATAATAACAATTCCCATAAAAGACACTTATATGAATATTGTGTTTTAAAAAATATCTTGTGAATTCCGTTATTTTCTATTAAATTAATAACCGAATAATTGTTTGATTTACACGAAAATTAGTTTCTTTAGTTACAAGAGTTTTTTTAAACGTTGAAGCTATACGTACACAAGTATCTAAAATTTGCATACTGTATGTATTTTCTAACACCTTTCCAATTCACCAGTGATAAAAAAGAGTTAATAAAATGCAAGCTTTTTTATTGCGAAAACGATTTTATGTGAGATATCATGTATCCATACATGAGCTCATCTATTATAATACATTTCATATATTAGTTCAGATATTAATTCATATATAATAATTTTCCCAATGTATAATCCTATACATTTCTATACATGAATTCATATACATTCTGGCTGGTTAAGTATACACAAAGAAAACAGTGCCTAATAAATACATCATAAAATAGAACAAAATTAATAAGATATCTCTATGGTTTTTTTCAAGAAGGAAATCTTATAAATTTAACAGGGAAACCCTTTTTGAAAAAATCAAGAAGGAAACAAAAAAATTTATGCCTTTATATTCTTTTATTTATTTTTATTTAAATTTTATACCATATATGTATGTATGTAGTATATGTAGATGATATTTATTTATACATACATACACATTATATTATATTCTTAATTAACTCACCATACACACATATTATTACTTGAGAGGAGACAAGTATTGAACCATCAACCTTCTGACTGATAGACAAGCACTCTAACCAATATGCTAACAGGCAGCCTGAATAAGCATTGCAAGTTTTGGGCATTTATGCTGACACAAAAACGGAAAATATCATCCCAGCTAAAAAAATATGTATGGATCATATATGATATCCCATATATGGTTCGGATCCGAAAAAGGGGGTATATGGCCATATATGATAATACATATTCATAAATTTTCATACATTTATGTCTATATAATCCCTATACAGTATGCAAAGTTCATATTCATACTCCTTTGATTCAAAAAAGCGCACTGCTGTGCAATAAATTAAATTATTTAAATTACTTTCTTTTAAGATCTTGAACAGGGAGGTTGTATTTAATGAAACATTTGTTTGGACAAATAATTAAAAACGAACCAAGACATTTTATTCATAATTTTAAAAGAAAAGGTGAATGCTTATTTACAAAAAAATTCATATCGTACATAAAATTAAATTTAAGAAGCCAGATTAAATATTGGGTGTTTTTTATTGAGGTATAGAACTTTAAGT